>JANZLQ010000056.1:2143672-2168439 GCA_026212715.1 Elanus axillaris | reverse complement strand
ACAAGTCCTGCCAGAAAACCTGCTCCAGCCTGGGCTCCTCTCTCCACAGATCCACAGGTCCTGCCAGGAGCCTGCTCTAGCGTGGGCTTCCCACAGGGTCACAGCCTCCTTCAGGGACCCACCTGCTCTAGCGTGGGGTCCTCCCCGGGCTGCAGGTGGAGATCTGCTCCACCGTGGACCTCCATGGACTGCAGCGGGACAACCTGCCATCACCACAGGCTGCAGGAGAATCTGCTCTGGTGCCTGGAGCATCTCCTCCCTCTCCTTCTGCACTGACTTGGGGGTCTGCAGGGTTGTTTCTCTTACATGTTCTCACACCCCGGCTGCCATTTCTCCCCCCATTCCCCAACTTTTTTCCCTTAAAATGTTATCCCAGAGGTGTTACCACTATCACCGATGGGCTCAGCCTTGGCTGGCGGCGGGTCCATCTTAGAGCCGGCTGGCATTGGCTCTGTCGGACATGGGGGAAGCTTCCAGCAGCTTCTCACAGAAGCCACCCCTGTAACCTCCCCGCTACCAAAACCTTGCCACAGAAACCCAATACAGCTTAGTAACTTTACCTCTGTGAGTTCTTCTCCTTTTATCCTACAGACTAATTCAGGCAGAGTTTTTGAGGATGAAGATGTAAAATGTAGCATAACATCTTGAAAATTTGTCAGCAATGCTCCTTTTGGGTGGAGGAATGCTAATCTCAGCTGCACTGTATTAGCAAGACAGTAGCCGGCAGGTCAAGTGCCATGGATATTCTCTTCTGCTTGGTTTTCTTTAGGTTGCACCCAGCATATCCTGTTCAGTTTTGGTCTACTTGGTTCTAGACAGGGGTTTCTTTAGCCTGGAAAAAGAAAAAAAAGAGTCTAAAAGGATAGCTAATTGCTGTCTTCCACTATTTAGGAGCTAAGGAAGAGCTGAGACCAGGCTTTTCAGAGGACTACAGTGAAATAGAGATCATAGTCACAAGATGCAGCAAGAAAAATTTGTACTTTCACATAAGAAAAATATTTTTCATGATGAGTGTGGTGAAGTAGTGAACAAGGTGACCCAGAAAGGTACTGAAATCTCATTTTTTAGAAGATATTCAGAATTTCACAGCACAGAGCTATTTTGAAGTAAGAAAATAGGTTTTTAATAAAATGGCTAGTACTTCTTGTGAAATTAGGTCACTGCATTCTTCCCTGAGTCTTTTTAATGTTTAAAAGAGACATAGACTTGTATACTCTTACTATCTGGAAGTTATACTCAGATACACTACTGTAGACTGTGTTTCAGCTGTTCCTGTTATTGCAATACTTTAGTGGTTTAGAGAATGCCAGTGGGTTTCTGGAGTCCCAAATGTGTATAATATATATCTATAAAGCAATGTCAGAGAAGGTATAATTAAAGATCATAAACCACCAGACTTTGTGCAGACCCCAAAATGCAGATTTTCATGATTTACATGGCACTTTAATTCTCAATTTATTTTATGTTCTGTTGAAGAATAAATATTGATTACTGGGATTTTTCTGTAATTGCATGTCACAAAGACACAAAAACTGAGAAGCCATCTAATAAAGAGTGTCTCCTCCGAAACTGGACCATTTGGGAGTATTTGAATTTTGGAATATTGGAATTTTTTTTAGCTGAAAAACTGAGGTTGAGATTGATCTTGAAATATTCTTAGTGCAGAACAATGTAAGGGTATTCTACTGAGGAGCAAGGAAACATAATGTTACTGAGATCTTAATTAGAGTTGTAAATGTTGCTACAAAAAGAACTTGCTTCTATTCCTTTCACAAGTAAAGACCTCTGATTCATAGAAAAGTATTTTCAATAAAAGAACATGGTAACACCATTGGTTAGCTTTTATTTGACTCATATTTCCTCTCAGTATAATAAATCTTGGTTCTTCTTCATGGCTAAGATGACAAGAGCCTTTTAAGGTGTGTTGTAAATGCTGTGTATCTTTATATAACCTTCATGTAATAATTTCTTAAAACTCTTGTAGAGGAATAATTACATGATTTTTGAAAAATATATTGAGGTCATTTGATAATACAACTGGCTATTAGTATAATATTGATATCAACTGGAGAAAATAATTACCTGGCAATGCTTAAGCAAATTCCTTCCAAGCACAGCAAACCCAGAGCACTCTTTCCAGATGATGCTAACACTGATTAAGAAGTTGAGAGGATTTGTATAAGAATTGAATAGTTTGTTTCTTGAAATAAAAGAAAAATAAGCACGTGTTAAACCCAAATAAAATGTAAAAGCTTGTACAGAAAATGAAGTGAATAAAAGAAAAAAAAATACAGCTACTATTTAAAAGGTACCTGGAATTTTGAGAAAAAAAAAGTTTAAATCACTCCAAAAGACTGATTTTAAAACATCTAGATAAAGCTGATGTGGATTACTGAAGTTGTAGTATAATACAGAAACCAATTCCTGTGAAACACCAAGTTGTTCAATGATCACGTGTGCTCAGAGGGGAGGCATAAGCTAAGATTTGGTGAAAAGAAAGGAAGAGGGCAATTTAATTTGGGTTCAAGACTTTGCTGTTCAATGATTTGCCTGTTTCAAGGCAACTTCTTATGTGCCTTTTCTATGTAATTTAACTATTGCCTTTGGATTTTAGGAATTATTTATAGGTTACAACCCCTAGTCCTGTTATAAGATATGCAGGTTATCTAGCCTGCATTAGGCAGAGTTAACCATCATAAATAATGTTTACCTATTTATTTCTTGCTTTAGTTATCTTTAGTTATAATTTATATGGGAGGCAAGCTAGTGAGGTGTGTTGCCCCCTCAGGCCAGGCACTCCTGTGTTTATAAAAGTCTTTTAATGCAAGGTATGAAAGAGCCCTGCAATTTTGTTTTCGGTTGCCTATAGTGTTTAAATTTTCTCTTTTTAATATAATAATAGTAATAGTGATAATGTTGATCATTATGATTATTTTACTTGTTTCAGTGATGATAGCCCCAGGGCTGGGCAAAGGTAATAAAAATAGTGGAGTTACCATTTGGTAATTGCTTCCACAGAGACAGTAAATAAAAGTTTAACCCCACCTTTTCTCAAAACTGTGAGTAGCTTTTTTAAAAATAAAATTATTTGACACTCAGCAACAGACATATAGTAAGCACAATTGTTATAATCAGTGACAGGGAAGCTCATGGAAGAGAAAAAAAATACCTTGCTAGGGTTTTATTCATTAAAAACCCCTTAGAACCCTTTGCCTCAGTTGGATGGACAGAACAGCTATTAAGTGAGGAGGAAGTCTATGCCAATAGAATTGGAATGATGGAAGGTAATTTATGACAACCAGGGAAAAGGAATTGTTCTTTATTTTTTCAGTCTATTAAAATCACACTGGAAAAAGCACGTTGTACTATTGCATAGGAAATACGCCTGTACTAGCGGAGCATGAATGGCAGAAAATAGGCAAAAGGACATAAAAGGTCTTATGAGTTTCTAATTAAATGAAATTAAAGTTGAAGGGAGAGGGTTTTTTTCCAGATACAGTAAAGATTTAGACTTGTGGTGAATGAACTAAAATATAACCTTTAATGAAAAGGAAAGATAGTGGTATAAAAAAAAATACCTTCCACTTACTGACATAGCTAGATCAATGTTTGATTAGTTCACAGATGGTAATTGAATTAAAGCTTGGAAGTGGAATGTATAAAGAATTGATTTTTCTTGTTGACTAATCAAGAAGCAACAATTTAGATGCTGAGAGAGAGAAAAAAGTTTGCCAGAAAATATAATTGCTATTAAAACACATGTCGTAAGGCAATGACAAAATCAATAGAAGACTGATACCATGCAAGTCTGGGTACTTCTAATTACTCAAAATTATACAGTCTAAATTCTGTATTGGCTTTATACCACATATAACCTCATTGATTTCAGCATGAAATTTGGTCCAGTACCTACAGAACACTCTACTCCTTTTTGTTTTCCTTTCTCACCATGGGTCTTCCCCTGCTGAAATCAATAGAAGAACTCACATTAAATCTCAGTAATGTGTGACCATAGATTTTTGCTACTCAAGGAGACATTTGTGTGAAAAATGGGAAAAATCTTTTCTCCATTGATAATGACAACAGCTATATTGATGAGGCTGTTGCTTTGCCACATTAGTTGCCTGGTTTTAATCCAATTTAAAAAAATGGCAGTTACATACAGAGGCTTATGATAAGGAAAGGGACTTGAATAGAGAATCCAGGAAAGCATAACTGTGTATTCTTAACTTCAGCTATGTGAGTAAAGTCAATAGAAGTCAATTGATGATTCATTCAAGTGTAAAGCTAAGGATGTGGATAAAGAATTTTGCTTGGTCAGTTAAAGCATACACAACATGTAACTACACAAATATTTTCTGCAAATATCTTTTAAATCTTTAGTTTTTTCTCCAAGTGACTGTGGACTTGTAAAGACGTGTACATTTTGGAGGAGCAGCCTAACTTCCGTGCTTTTCTGAATGTATAGCTGTTTGAACAAATACATCATATTTTAATTTTTTTTTTACTGTACCACAGAGCTCTCCAGTTATGATGTGGTGAGAGTCAGACAAGAGTTGCAATGTGGTTTTGTGGTCCCCAGCTGCCTTTCAAAACCTATCCAATATCAGGACTTTGTATTGCTCCCTACATTGCTGTTTGTGCCAGCCTGTGCAATTGTTGAGCTTTGTAGTTGAGTGACATTTAGAGATGAATACTTTTAATGTTTCCACATAGTGTACTTCACTTCCCTATTGGAACTATAAAGACACTCCTTTATTATGCCTTAACATATAATCGTTACAAAAAAGGGCTGCATTTAAACAAAAGTACTTTCAAAATCCACAGCTTTAGATGTAATTTGCTGAGGCCTCAGTGATTGAAGGAAAATATGCCTGCCTGTCTATTATGCCAGATTAGAGATATGATGTCTATGTCCCATTAGAGATATGATAGCTATTTTCAATCTCAGTGATTAATATATTGTGACACCTATAGATGGATGGGAATTGAAGCTGATTCTATGTTAGAGGATACTATCTGGTGATTTAGGATATGCATCTATCTATTTATCTATCTACATATACATATACACATACACATATACATATACATATACATACAACTTTGACTACATGCAGATGTAAATGGAGTTCTATCAATTTGGCAAACTTTTATGATGACATAGATACATTTAAAATCTATCTTGTCTTTTAACATAATAATTTTCCTCTAGACGATATCCTGCTTCCTCTTACTAGTGTTCTGAGTAACATCCATGTTACTTACATACCTCCTGCCTTACCCTTAAACGGAACCATTGTGTGCTGGAAGTCTCCAGTTCCTGGATGAGGACTTACAAGTTGGAAGGCAGATATTTTTTTCCTGCATAAGAAGAAATTAACATTTCTATCATGACCATACAAAATGAGAGATGTGGACTCTGGCTACTTTAAGAAAATGAGTTCTTTTGAGGGATTAAGCAAAATGTTAGTCAATTATATGAATCGACACAGAAATTCAGTGAGCTCAAGCTGCAGACCTTCAAGCAGATGATTTCACATACCCAGTCTGGTGTCAGAAAGTACGGTGGTTAACTGAAGATCATATCTTCTTAAACAAGAGATTCAAAGAGTATAAGTGAGTGACTGATGGAAGTAGAATACAGAGTTCAAAAGCGAGAGGTAGAGGCAGCTTGGTGAATGTGTCCCTCCCTCATTGAAGATAATCCTGCAGAGGGGAGAAGGTAAGATATGCGTTGGATGTGGGAATTTAGGAGTGAGTTGCTCTGGGAAAAAATCATGCAGAGAGCAGGGATTGGTTCAGCTGGTGAAATCCCTCTTTGGACTGGGCTTGGGTAAAGTTATATTTGTGAGACTAACAGTTTCTCTTTCCTGTTAGGTGAGGTTCAGCAATTTTCTGGCTAAATGTCCTCACTGTCTTCCTGTAAGTGCTCTGACCTCCAGGCTGGGGGGAGATGTTTGGGGTTTGTGAGGTACTTAGAAAAGGAAGGCAATCTTTACAGTATTTTATTTCTCTTCCTTAGTACTAATATTTATGGGAGTTCTCACGGTTTGTAATGTAAGAGCTTATTGATTGAATTAAGAAATAACATTTACTTTTCAGTTGTTCATAACAAAATCCTGGTATTTTCCTTGCTTGTTATTAATTTTGTTAAGAAAGGTTAAGATATTAAAACATTAGAGTAAAAATGTATCAAAGGCCAGTTACACGTCAGAAGTAGTTAGTTTATGCTCACAAACAGTTCTGTTATGAAAATGATTTGTTGAGAATATTTAGTGAATATATACATTGAAAAAAGGAGCAGCTTTCAGCAAAATCCTTATTCTAAACTAATTTTTATACAATATATTATACATATTTTTTTACATAGTGTAGGATGTTGTACTGTGTGTAAGCATAATGTATATACAAATAGATATGTAAACAACTGGGCAGTTATGTTGAAGACCAGTTTGAGGTGATATGCAACAACCATAAAGCAACACTGAATAACTCTAATATCTGAAGAGTTGTCCTTGCCTAGTTACCTCTAGAAATCTGCTGTGATTTCATACAAAGTGTAGCCATGTTTATTACTCCAAATCTGCACTGAACTACTTCACCACGAAATCTGGATCTCTACCTGGAAAGACTGGGGAATGTAATGTTTGTGTGCATTGTCTGTACAGAGTATAGGATTAGGCATCTGAGCTTACTTGAATGGAAGCTGCCAAGTGCTCATCACTCTTGATATAAGTCTCTTGCCTTTTGATCTAAATACAGATTCAGAAACCTAACTGTTGTCCCCCATCTTTAAAGGTTGTCCTGCCTATGGGTTGATTTGGGATCCTGTCTCTTAGTGATAATTAGTGTATTTAGTGTTGTGGATGAAGCTTCATTAAGTAAAATAAATTTATACTTTGATTTATATTGTGTACTTTTAGCTTCATCCTAGTATCTCATTTATATTTCTCAGTTTAGCCACTTAACTTAGAGTTTAAGGATTTGTCTATAATCGTTCCCAAATCTCTTTTTAGGTCAATGCCATGATGTTCATTTTCTATTTAGGAGCTATACACTGTCTCTTTTTTTAATCCAAACTCATTATTCTACATTTATCTGCATTTGTCATCCACCAGGCAGGTGCATATATTGTTTACATCACTATGTATTGCATTGCTTTTCCTCATTTGCTATTCTTCACAAGCACAGCTGATAGAGTAATAAGAAATAATCCACAAACTCACCAAATCACTATCTTTCTTTTTACTGCTTTCAAGAAAAGGAACACTGAGTTTGTTTCAGTACAATTTATATGGTTATTTATGATAATTTGGACAGATATTGGCAAATTACAAAATATTAATTACTCTATGTTCACAAATTATGAATGATAAATCAGTGCTCACCAGAAATCTGTAGAGAATACACTGTCCTGTCTGACATTTGCTATTCTTTTATTGCATTTTCCTTCCTGAAATGATTGTCATCCCATCACAGAGAAGAAATTGGCATGATGTGACTGAGGCAAGTAAGCAGACACCTCAAATATCAATAACCATATTTCACCTAACTTCTTTGGTGCACTTGCTTATCTGATGGTGAATGGGTTTCTCTCATTAGCACAACTGTATTCCCATGCATTTCCATATACTCTGCTTCTCAGATGTGTGGACAGAAATGTGTGAATATTCTGAATGGCTACACGTGTGGAAGTTTATCTCTTGTACTAGATTCCTGCTAATACATCACCTCATCATTCATTTTTTACTCTGTTTCAAACTATATAATTCAATTGAATCATATTTTACTGCTTGACAAGGTATAGAACTCTGATTATAAATCAGATAACCCCTTCAGATATCTGCTGGAAGCACAATCTGCCCTATATAAAGCTTTTTGTGTTTGGATTTCTATTCTTGTTTATCACTGCACTCTACTCAGTCTGATCAAAACATCACCATAAAAATCACCCGTGATTTTTAAATGTGCTTTCCTACTGTATAATAATTTTATTTTATTTTTAATTTTATTTAATTTTATTTTTATTATTATTTATGCTTTCTCCTTTTCTCACAAGGAGGAAAGTCCTGATCTCTTTTGCCAGGGCCTGACCCTCAGTTGACTATACTCCCAACTCAATGGTTTTGGAAAAACAGAATTTAAAGTGGGGTTTCTGATACTGTAGTTATTCCATCCTTAGTGAAGTCTGGCCTGTAAGATAAATGCAACATTATCTGGCAATTCAAAAGCAGGCATGGTAACTAAGTGAATCCTAAAGACAGCAAAATCCACCTCTCACTTGACAAAGATGGACAGATACACTCAACAGTAAAAAGAGTGGATGAAAATTATCTAAAACTTGAAACCTTTTTATTTACATGTTAGAGTCAGATGTTTTCTAACCCAGTCTTACAAAAACCACCCATAGGTTTTGAGCATGCTAGGCTATTAATGAGAAAAACAACTGTGTAAAGTGAATTAATTTGGAAGCAGAGGAGTGACAGTTCTGAGCTGTTTCAGGGATATTTTTCCTGCTGAAGGAGAAAGAGAATAAACACATAGTTTCAAAACTCACGTAAAGTAATAGAAAGGCTCTTAGTGGATAGATCAGGTTTGCACAGACTGAAGATCCAAGAATAAATGAGACATGATCATTATCCAGAAATGCAAACTGCCCAAGTAAAACCAACTCGCAATAACTTGTTCTGACCCTGGCCACTGCGTGATCCTTGTGTAAGCCCTCCATTACAAGCTGAAAGCTAAGTTCTCTTTCTTTGCTCATATATTGAAAACACATTTATGGTTTCTTTAAAAGAAGTCCTCTATCAGCCTCGAATATTATAAGTCATTTTCTGTTTCTTTGTTCACATCAAATCCCTTCTGATTCCCTAATATGCATTTTTACTTGCATATTGTTATTGCATAAATAATTTCTTAGGGAAAAAGCTGAAGCATAATTTTAAGAGTTTATTTAAGCAAGCATTTTAATATCTATAATACATTTAATCTAGAAGGCAGTTAGATCTAAGCATCTTTGATAAAGTGATATTGATTTGTTCAACTGCCCTAAGCAAAATGGATAGTATTATTTCTCTTGTTGTTGATTAGCAAATGCTCTGACTCTACTGGCTTTATTTTTTAAATGGTTGACAGAATCTTCAGGGGAAACAGACAGTGAATTATCTTTTAAGAACTGCAGCATTAATTTAAATTTGTTTTAATTTATTTTGATGTTATGTTTAGAACTATGATCATTGCAAAGATTTATACTTTCACAGAATGCAGTGATGAAATTTCTAAAAAATGTATTTGATAGTTCCCTTTACAGAATATGAAATTATTTTAGAAAGAAGTAACAACTGCGAATTACACACAGTGACATCTATAATATTCATGTGAAAAATGCAAAAGCAAATGTAAAATTTATGAAAAACCCCAATCATTCATTGTTCCTCAAAACGGAATGAAATCATAAAATTGCTGCTGGAACATTCTCAGCAGGCTTCAAATGTACTTTTCAATTATATGAGCGTCATTCACCATCTGTCAGCCCCCATATCTGGTCATTTATCTATATGATGACTCACTGCAGGGTGCTATAAGTATCACCATTACTTTATTTAATGAGTACCCTGTCTATTTGCACCCCTCTTGACAGCTTGTGTCCATATCATTCATTCATCGTCAGCCTACCATCAACAGGAGAGGCATCTCTGGCTGCTGTCTCATGACAGCCTGCCATCTTTGATACCATCCATTCTGCATCCAACCCGTCACCTCCCAGTCCATTCTCACTGCAGCCCAAAGCCACTTCAGCCCACTCTTTCACAGTACTTCTCCCAAAGGAGGAATGGAAACTTGCCCAAGGAATCTGACATCACTTTTGACCTTGAGAAAAGACAATTATCTGATATAAAGGGAGAGTGAAAAGGAGATAGTGATTCACACAGATCCTCTCCATGGAAAGTATCAGGAAGGTTCTGGTGCAAGGAGAAAATTGCATGGAACTTCCTTAGTTCAAGTTGTTCCATGAGGGAGAGAATTCCTCTTCCCACTCCTCCCATGTAGGAGGTCTGGGCTCCAGGTACACTCTGCAGAGCAGAGTTAATGCCCGAGATTATTAATTAAAGGCTGCACGTCATGCTGAAATATAAAGAGTAAATTACTATGACCAACCTGGGCAAGGTCTGTGGAGAGGTTAGAAAGAAAACCTCATGGAAGAAAGTGCAAGGATTGCAGATGCATTTTGAAAAGCAGCTTCTGCTATTATTCCTCATAGTTTCAAATTTTATCAACTCATGCAATTAAAATTCTCACAGTGAATCAGCATATATCAGTACAAAGTCATTAGACAGGTGTCTAGTATATCTTTCCTTGTAACCCAGTAGTGCTACACCATCCCTTTTCCTTAGTCATCCAAACCTAGGAAATTTGAGAAAGTGTTTCCTTTGAAGTCAATTCTACTCCCTTTCATACTCTCATATATAAGTAACCAGACTGGATGTGCTTAAACAAAGGCTCTTTATTCTGTGTGACAGGAATCTGTTGGGGGAAAAAAAAAATTCCCATGTGGAATTATTAATCATGGAACAAGGTTTCCTAGCTCCAGAAGCCTCTGTTGGAGGATATACTTCCTAATTAATTAATTTTCACTAGGGAAAGCAGAAGGAAAGCAGTGCAATGTTTCTTTAAGCTAAATAAAGAAAGGAATACTCATTTGAAATCAACTTCTATTTGGGTAAATTTTACAGTGGCATAAAATAACATTTCTAGATTTGTTATTCATTGACTATATAGTTTTAAAATATATCAAAAGTGTGGGTCAGCTATATAAATGTTAATTTCACTGGTAGAATGAAACAGAATTTAAAATTTAATAAGAAATGCCTATCTGAAGTGGGAATAAGAGAAAAGTTATTACAACTTGCAGTGGTATAGGTGTATAGGTGATATGATTTAACCCTGCTGATGGAAGAGGTTAATATTCTCATTAATAATGAAGAATAAAAGGATAATAGCATGACATTCATAGATCAACTTCTGTTTGCACTCAAATTGTCATAAATTATGACTCTCTGCCATTAGGTTAATCAATGTCTACAGACCCCAGGAGAAGATTTTCCAGGTCTTTTCCTCTTCTGGCTTGTTTTCTGACTCCATGGAAGAATGAGTAACCTTGACTGTGAATGATCATACTCTTTTGGCTCAACCCAGAGCATCCTCCTGTAAATGATGAAGCAGCAAGCAAACAAAACCC
This sequence comes from Elanus axillaris, assembly GCA_026212715.1. NCBI lineage: Eukaryota > Metazoa > Chordata > Aves > Accipitriformes > Accipitridae > Elanus > Elanus axillaris. The sequence goes on along the minus strand of JANZLQ010000056.1, from coordinate 2,157,197 downwards.
CCTTTCTTCTCAGTTATTTTAAGTTAGATACTCAAAAGCATAACTGCCTAAAATATAGGAAGCAATTAGAATTCTAGGAGGGGACACCATGAACACAATACTTCACCTTATATAAATAAAGCAGGTAATAAATATGAATGAGGAGACACAGCTACAGCTAAGCTATACAGAAGAGATGTAAGAGATTAACGTGTGCTAATAAATTTCCCTTGAAGTAAGGAACCATAGCCAAGGAAAGAAGAGTTGTCCCGGTGATATTAGATAGAAAAATATGGATCACAATTTCTGGCAAAGATTCTAAATGTGGAAACTCCCATCTGTTTTTTAAGTGATTCTATCTCCAGTATTTGGCTGATACTAATATTCGACCATGCAAGTGGTCAAAATGGAAACTGCCCCACCAAACTTTGAACATAAACTTCAATACAAGAGCACATTCAGTGAGAATATCCTCAGAGAAGATATGCAAAAAATCCAAACCCTTCTCACTGCAAGTTCCAGTGCAAGATTGGTTATGAGCAATCTTCTCCCTACAGTAACAAAAGTAGCAATTAAAAGAAAAAAAGTATCATCCTAGCAGCCCAGATGTAACCTAGGCAACTTGAGAAAGGTATGAGGAAACTGTCACAGAATACACCGCCTGTGTTTGTGCATTCTTGTAAATACATGAAAGAAAAATATACTTATTTCCTTCAAATAAACAGAACAATCAGTTCTGAAGCATCTGTTACATGTTATTTTACAAAACTGGCAAGTAAAGCAGCAATTTTAATGCTTACATAATTTAAACACATATAAATGTAATTGCCTTGAATGAGCTGAGATTTCCTCGGAGTACTCTAAGCAAATGCATCCCTTTTTCTAACCAAGATGCAAATGAAAATGGCTTCTTGCTCAATAATAAATAAAGCAGACTGGTTAATCAATCTCTTTCTCATTTCTTAGGCTTTGTGTTTCTTTTAGGTTCATAATAGAATAAAACAAATCAAAGCCTTCAATGTACTAAAATGTTATCTAATATTTACTAGATTTGTTTTTTCATTATTGTTGAGAGGACCAATAATTTGAAAGAAGTAATAATTACACAACTGTTCCCTGATCTTTAAAAAATGAACTCTTGTCAACTCCTAAAAATATTTATAACTATATGACATAACTACATGAACTGATGAAGTCTAAATGTTAATGTTTGTGGTGCTTGCACAGATAGATGCCATCCAAGTTACTCATTTTACAGGCTTTTGCTGGTATGATCCGCTAGCCTAGAGCATCAGAAAGAGGTTCTTCAAAACTGTAAATACTAGTAACCTTTCTGTGAGTAATCTGGCTGGTCTCTGGTACTTTAGTATTCTGCTAGACAAGACCAGAGATTCCAGTTAATGGAAATTAAATGAAAATCAAATTCTACTCACTGAAATTGGGCATTCCCATGAAATTGCCTATATGGGCACTCAGTTGTCCTTTTGTTATTCTTTTTTTTTTTTAAGAGCATACCTGAGATCTCCTGCTGCATTTTTATTCAAATATTAAGACTACTAATGGACAAAGTTTAGTTCAAGCCCTATGCTTCAGCATAGTCAGTCTTTGATGCAGAAATTTGATTTAGATTTAAGTTGCATATTACTGAGAATTTAGTCCTACAATTTTATAAAAACTCCATCTTAGGATACTTTGTCTTCAAGTAGCCAGCTGATTTAGTCAAGAATTTAAGCTTTCTCAATCAGAAGACCATTTTTCATGTGACTCATTTCTGATTTTTTATAACTATTCCCTTCATTTATCAAAAATAGATGACATGTTGGTTAGACAAGGATAGAGTTACCACAGAGTAAGGGTTATGTGTTAAAGAGCCAGTGCAAAGTCAGCCAACAGCACACTTGACATCTGGTGAGATTTCTTGGCATTTATTAAATATCAAATCGTGACATTTAGGAAGGCAAAAGCACTTAACCTGCTACTAATAAGCTCTCAAGATACTATTGCCTATATGAGCAAAAGTAAAATGGCAGCAAATATGTGTTTGTATACACACGCATAAACACACATATACCAGAAACTACAAAATCGCTATGCCATATGCTGGCCCATGTATTATTTAGCATATTATTACTCATTTATCATATTCTGTCTTCAAAAGGCAATAACATATGTACAACAACTCATCAATTTTGCCCATCCACACCACTTGTTCTGGGCTGACTGCTGATACTGATGTGCATACTGGACTTCAATTTTGTGCATGGATTTAGTCATACACCCTTTTAAAAATTGTTAATGGGCAATCTGAGAAGAACCTGAAACACTTCAAAATGTGGAAAAACCCCCCACTTTCTCATGGCATTTTATGCCTAGGCTTGCTTTTTCAGGATTTACGTTGTCAGCCTTTTCTAAAACTCATTTACTGGTCTTATTGCTCTGTGGATGTGTAACATCCGCATCAGAACATCAGCAATAGGTGTGCAAGATTTTGACCCCATATGTATTGAAAGTTCACTGAAGAGTTCACTGAGGGGAGATTTGGAGAGAGTGTTTTGTTTCTAGCCATCAGGACAGGAAGGATTTGGTGGTAATGGATGTTGAGCAAGACTGATTTGCTTGTTATTTTTTAATTTATTTTTATTTTAAGTTTAATACTGTTTGAGTTGTAAAATTGTTTATAGCTTGGGAGTGTTATGTATCAACCAGCAAGTGTTATTAAACATGAACAAAGCATGGTGTATTGCAAAGAAAATGGATCACAAATAAGGTGTTCCGGATATGTAATGTATTATTCTTACCTTGGACTATTTTTCAACTGTAATGTTGCTTGGGAATATTTGCTTGTAATTCCCAATGATATATATTCTTTGCTGATACGTACCTACTGCTTGAAATTATTAAGAAGCAATAATAATAAAAAAAGAATAGGAAAAAGATATGCAAAATAAGGAAATGGGCAGAAGCTGGTTTTTTTTGATTTTTAGTCTCAGGTGAAGAAAGCTGTCTTGAGAGCTCTGTCAGGAGATGACCTGCCAACCTGCCAATGCCAGCTTTTGCAAACCTGGAGGGCTTTTGCATATGTGTTAGAATAACAGGCAAAACAAAACCAGGCTTGCCTTCATTGTGTTTTTTTTTTTTTCAATAGCCTACAAGCAAATAAGAAAAAGGGATTTTATGTAAAAAAATGGTACAATGCAGGCTTGAAAAAGACAATGCTTAGTTATACTTTTCAAACTATTAGTGGGAGCTGTTAAACAGGTAGATCAGGTAGGCTGATAAACTATTAATGGATTTCCATCAAAAAACAATGTTTAAACAGATAAACAGACTTCCATGAAATTCTGGGACAGTCTCTGAAGGTGGATGCATAGATCAGATTGTAGTATGCACATGCCAGAAAGGAGCTCCAGGGGAGTCTGAAAACTAAGAAAATGCACATTTCAATATACAAGGTGCCAATTAAAAGATTTGTATTCAGCTCTTTGGGCACGTAACTCTGCCATGATACCCTTTAATCAGCTATAGACTGAAGTTACCATTACTACAGGCTGCAAAGCCTCAACGTTGATTTCAGCTCTAGGAGGGGACATGACTGCATGAATCCAGGCCCTGGAAGAGACTAGAAACATATTCAGGAGTAATACTATGGCCAGGATGGATGATCAGCTCTACCTGAATTGCTGGCTGTTGGTTAGTAATCCTTGGATGCCGGTGATTCCTAGACATCAGTTGTAAATCAGTGTCCTGAAGTTTCAGGAGTCTCTGCTATGCCTGCAGGTAACTTTTGGGATGAATCAGCCAGGAAGAGAAGCTAACCCCACAAGGAGCAGGCAACAGAAATCAAACATAGTGAATTCACATATTGCAAATGACATTAAAAGCAATATGTAATTATACAAGATTTCTAGCTCTTCTGTGACATTACCTATTCACTGCCATCACCCCAAATTTAAAAGCTGATCATCAAAACCAAGTGAGATAGAACAGACATAAAATGAAGCCCCAAGATTAATTTAGCCCAATCTTAATTGCAATGATTTATCATTGTCCGCTGGGCATTGCAAAAATATTAACAAATCTCGCAGACAGATTAATAGATACCCAGTAATAAACTTAGTCTCCACATCATACATAAAATTAAACATGAAGTTTCCTCATGAGACTCAGATTATTATTTAAATACTTGAATTATTATCGCTTTAGTGTTTCCATTTTGTAGAATTTCCATTTCTACTTTAGCTTTAAATCAGATCAGATTTGTCCAGAATTGCCTTGGCAATCTCAAGAGCCATGAAACAGAGTGGTCAGTGCTGCTTTACCATCCCACAACAGATACATGAGCTTGGCCCCCACAGTTCTCATATCTCACTGCTCACAGCAGGAGAAGCCAGGAGGCCCATGAGTCCTTTACGGTTCCTCCTGCTCCATTCCACCAAGCTATTTTCTGAGGGGCTCACCATCCCACCACTTCTGAGTGCAGTCCTGTTACAATAGGCAACTACTAAATGCTCTTGGAGTCAAATGAGGAAACTGGTGCAACAATATTAGGGTGGGAAGAGCTCAGTGTTCTGTCCCTAGAGCTAAACCCAGAACCCAGCCAGCTGTCCTACTCTGTGTGCAAGCAGACAAAAGCACCTCATAATGAACCCCAAACCCTGACAGATGGAGAGGAACAGCCAGTATGACAATACAGTATTCCAAAACTTACGCTTGAGCGTAAGCAAGTGACTCAGGATTTTAATTGAGGAGCTCTCTGTGTTTAGCATATACAGACCTGAAGTCTTTTTTGTAAGCAATCCTTGAGTAGTCCTTTTCTTTCGAAATGTGATAGAGGCAAACCCATGTTTTTACATGTTGCCCTCTGTTTCAAGCGCTCATGATAAGACAAATCATGAATACCAGGTGGTTTAGTGCCTTCCTTGGTCAGAGGACTAAGTCATCTTCCAGGCTCCTGGCATGGCACAGCAGGCATGTGCAGCAGGTGAGTACAGCACCTCACCACCAAGAAGGGCTCTTTATCCTGTTTTCCTTGCTGGGGTAACAAGGAAGTCTGAGAGATTTCCCAGGAAGGCTGGAGGTGAGCAAAGAGGAGGCTAACCTACAGGCTTTAGAGACACATAAATCTGGCTTCTCCTAATTTAGAGGGGCTTCTGATCGTGTGTCACCACAGAAGTAGCAGCTTCGTAACTATGAGAAATGGGAAAATATTTCTCCTTCTCATAGGTTGAGCTAGCAAATAATGTTTGTATGACATGATGGAGTCAATGGACATATTTAATCCCTTTGGTAAAACACATTTCACAACTTCTGACAAGAAACATCCATTAACTGCTCTTCCTAGCCTCAGGTAATTTCTTTCTGATGTCTTTAATTAGACTTTAAAAATGGACTGATCTTATTGCCTGACATTTTCTGCAAAATTCCTGCGTGAATAGAATTTTATCAAATGTTTAAAGGTAGTTCCTGTTTGAAGCTCTATCAATAAAACAAAGTACAGATATTAGGGAAATGCTAACAAAATTATGTAAAATTATATCAACATTTCATAAACAACATATTTTCTACAAGTAAAGTCATAAGTAGAATGGTGTTTCCCAGAGGATCTTAAGTATAGAAAGGCTTTGCAAAAGTTATCAGATGGCCGTACCAGTCATTAATTTCAGTATGTGGACTAAGAACTGATGGGTGACTAAGATGTTCCTTGTTTATTTGCTTAGATGTTCCTTTTTTTGAACGTTCTTCTCAAGTATTATCTGTAGTAGAAAATCCCCTGAAGTCATAGTGTATAGCTTTTAGTAATGAAGTAGCTGAGAACTTGAATATAGATAAAGACAATAGAGTTGATGGGTATTTGCCTGTCAGCATCCTGATTGTGTTTCATATTATTTGTTTCCTCTTTTTTTCTCTGCATGTGAGTTTTTTGAAATGATGGAATATTTGGTTGAAGAGTTAAAATAAGAATAAAATGATGCATAAAATAATCAGCAAAAAGTACAAGAATAAGCAAGAAAATACTAAACTACAAAATGACACACTGCAATAAAATGATAAACTGCAATACTGGCTTTTCATTCAATGTTTTATGGATGTGCTGAGACTTTATAGTGCCTACTGCTGTTAACAGCTCTTGGGCTAATTAGCAGATGCTTAAAATCTCTAAAGATTTGGCCCAGCATTACTAATTACCTACTGTATGTCCCAGACTGAAGAGAAGTTGTAAATATAAGATATGTGTGATGCACCTGTCAGGCATTCACTCCTTACTCATAAGAAAAAGCACACGAGGTTTTCTGAAATAGCAGGTTTTGATTGTCTTAGTATGTGAATTACTTTAAAGAGTTTAAGTTCTGGTCACATTCTCCTCTTTGATCCCTCACATTTCAACATCTCTTGAACCTGATAATATTTTGATAAAAGCTTTTAACTGAATAAAATCTTCAGGAGAAATGCTGGAGAGAAACGGAAACAGCACCCATGCTTACAAAGAGCACAGCTGCTCATTGTGTTAAATAGCGTCCATGCAATGTTTACATGCTGTTTGATACCGACACATTTAAATCTGACAAAAACAACAACCAACCAACCGAACCCCCTCATTTATATTGGAAGCTTCAGAAAGTGACTATCTCAGATGGTAGACTGATATTCTGTTTGGAAACGACTGGGGTTTTATATGGCTAACTTTCTGCCTTTTAAAAAATACCTCACAAATCACTAACAACTGGCTCATCTTTGAGAAAAAGTCTTTCTCGACTACCTACATTTTACAGATGTTTCAGTGTATCTGCAAACAGGTACTTCCATGTGAACATATGTACAGTACAGGAGAAACACTGTCATGGTCTGAAGTTCCTGTTTTATTATTTCCTCACCTATTTAAACTAACTTCTTTGTGTAATGAACAGAAACAGAAACAGCTATCTGTAGTTAATCTAGTTTTTCTAATACTGTTATTAAATAATCACAGCTCATGTAACACTATGATATATTTTATTTCCACTGCTTTTTACAGGGTAGGTTATTCTTGTTAGCCCAGCTTAGCATAACGAATATGTCAAAATTGGGCCTGTGTTGCTTAGAGCTCCATTAGTCATGTTGATTAAAACACTTATATCTATGTGTTCTTAGTTCAGTCCTACACTATCTAACATCTTAAGGCCTAAAAAACCTAAGAGTATAGAGTGGTTCTACATGGCAGAGGTTACTGTTCCAAAGGTCCTTTGAAGGAGAGGCTCATGTCAGGTCAGTCAGAAGCAAATCCATTAAATCCTGGTGAAAGGATTTTGAAGTTAAACTAATCAGATTTTCCTGAAAAGGATGTTGCACCTCTCACAGAATCACCTCTCCATTAGAGTTGTGCATAGTGATAATACCCAAATAGTGGCTGGTGATCTCTTTTATCAACACAGAGGTAAAATCTGTTCCTGGCTGTGCTGGTTTTGGCTGGGATAGGGTTAATTTTCTTCACAGTAGCTGGTATGGGGCTATGTTTTGGATTTGTGCTGGAAACAGTGTTGGTAACACAGGGATGTTTTCCTTACTGCTGAGCAGTGCTCACACAGAGCCCAGGCCTTTTCTGCCTCTCCCCCCACCCCACCAGCGAGGAGGCTGGGGGGGCACAAGGAGTTGGGAGGGGACACAGCTGGGACAGCTGACCCCAACTGACCCAAGGGATATTCCATACTGTATGATGTCATGTTCAGCAGATAAAGCTGGGGAAGAAGAAGGAAGGGGGGGAAGTTCAGAGTGATGGCGTTTGTCTTCCCAAGTCACCGTTACGCATGATGGAGCCCTGCTGTCCTGGAGATGGCTGCACACCCGCCTGCCCATGGGAAGTGGTGAGTGAATTCCTTGCTTTGCTTTGCTTGCATGCATGGCTTTTGCTTTACCTCTTAAACTGTCTTTATGTCAACCCACAAGTTTTCTCACTTTACTCTTCTGATTCTCTCCCCCATCCCACCAGGGGGGAGTGAGCAAGCAGCTGTTTGGGGCTTAGTTGCTGGCTGGGGTTAAACCATGACACAAGCCTAAGAGTTTTATTTTGTTTGGAATATTCTTAAGGCTTAATATTAGGATTTGGAGTACTGTTAAAAACAAGGAGTGTCAGCCTTTGCCAGTCATCTATCTTTTAGCAAGCATGGGCGTAAATGGTGGGGGAAACACATTTTGTTAGTCAGTAGCTGGCTATTAAAATTTTCCTCAGACTGTAGAGCTATGGACTAATGCTACACTTTTCACTGCAATGTTTGTCTTTGTATTTTTAACGTCTAATAATCCTAATGAACCTTGAAGAAGTTATATATAGATATCCCAATTTATTTCTTAATGAATTTTTATGGATATCTTATCAGTAAGCTGGAACTATTCCTAACTTAGTCTGGAGTACTTAAAAACATACTAGGAATAATGAGTAAGCAGTACATAAAATCACAAACCTTAATATAACAAAAATTAGGTGGCATTCTGTAATGTATTTTATGCCTGATTTTTATGGTGGCTCAACTTCTATGACATTTTATCCTGATGAAAAAGGGCATTGCTCATAGCTGGTGACACTACTGCCTGTTTAGCTTCACTGCTGCATTGAAATGAAATGATTTTTGCCTGAGATTCAGAGGCTATATTTTTCCAGACAAAGAAGCAGGCCATTCAAATGCACAGGAGCAGATCCAAAAACTACAATAGTTAAAGGGATCTTTCCCTTGGAGGACAAGATCTGAGTTTTTGCCAGAAAAAGAGGAATGGAAGCTCTTACAGCTTCAGATATCATATGCAATTCACAATTGTGTGCTTATGATGAAAAAAAACAATTTCATAAGAGAAAGAAAAATTGAAATAATATAACTTTCTTAATTTTTCATATATCTATTCATTTGTGTCTTCTTTATTTGACAGTGCTATAAGGTCTGCATATATAACCATTTTCTAAGAACTCAAGAATGAGTATGTACTAGGTTGGTTCAATATTGGTTTCAGTAGTATTAGTAGTAGTATTAAATGTGAGCATAGGTTTTATACAAGGAAAGTGCTAGTTTAAATTCTAAGGGATGTTAAAACCTTTATCATTTAGAAAGAAAAGGCAAGGAGACTTCTGGCTCAGTAGAAGCTGTTGCTTGTCTCTGGAGTCACTTCCTTGTTAGACAGGTTTATTAATATATTTGGTATTTGTATTTGGTTTGTGCTTAAATTTTCAATATTTACAAAATTTAAAGGTTAGTTGTTTGACTTTTTGGAGAAGATGTATAAGAAATTAAATGGCCATAAAGAAGAAAACAATCATCAAAATAGGTGTTTGAAATAAATCTGTTATCAGTGTTTAGGTTTCTGCCTGCTTAGAATTTGCTTATATGGAAAACTGCAACAGTCAGCAGGCTAAATTATGGCAAAATGAACCTGTCATTCACTGTCATCCTGCTTTCTTGGTTTGTATTGTTACATATATGGTGTCAGTCACCAATGTGAGGTCTGTGAAAATACATGTGGATCGCAAATGTTTTATGAATCTTAGTTATTCAGCTACCAGGCATGTATCTTTCTGGTTTGTAATTTAAATGCAAAATTAATTTGTGTGTGACTTGCTGCACAAATCAGTGCATTGCTGTACAATTCAGTGCATTGATTAATGCATAATGAAGAATACTGGAAATGTGGACTGGGTAAGAAGCAGTAGCAGAGACTGAAATTGCAACTAGTAAGTCAGCAAATATTTGAATGTTTGTTCCTAGCTTATGACTTTTTGAAGCAGGAATAAAGTTTCTTTACTAACATGTATATAAACAAAGTCCTTGAGAAATGACAGACTTGAAACAGATGCAAATGTTAGAAATTAAGGCAATGATGGAAATAGTGACTTCCTCTTATAAAAAAGCCACTGCCATTTTCAGATCCCCATGCTTTCTGGAAACTCTCTACTTTAACCTTTTTTTAATATTTTTTCTGTCCTTTGTCTATTAAAGCTTTGTTGTTTCGTGCATTTCTTATTCTAACGAGTAGATGGCATCAAAACTCACATTGGTATTTCTTCAGAAATCCATAAAAGACATTGCAAAAATCTTTAAACTGATTTAAAATCTAAGGAAGGGGAGGGTGAGGTGCAAAAATGGTAAGAGTAATATAAAAGCAAAGTAAGAAAATAAATTCAGGGGAATGTAAAGAGAGTAAAGAGGCACTATTGTTCATTAACATTTTATGTTAAGATTTGAATCCTCCTTTGAAAGTTTGGCACTTAAAGAAGGGACACTTCTCTAATTCTGATCTAGCTAAACTGGTATAATGATTGAAATTGAAACAGAAAACGTAAGGTTTTATTGCATTGGCTTTCTTGTCAAGCTCACATACAGCTTTATTTTTATTTTTTTTTTAAGAGGAAGTGACTGTAAGCCTGACTTACATATGAGTTCCTCTCTCTCCCTGATATAATAAGAACAAAAAATGATTAAATGGTTGTTACAGCCATAAGAGGCTGGCAATATTATGCCCAACAGGGGGGCATAAAGGTCTGGGGATGTTTATGAAAGTTGGAGCATATCAGGGTATCGGTAGCAGACCCTGAAGTGGTAGCAAAACCAGACAAAGAAGCCAGGATAATCAGCATGCCTATGCTGAATATAGTGGTAAGTCACGTCTGCTTCCTTCTATCTTGACTGGCATCTTAATTTTTCTTATGTCATGGACTTAGCTTAGATGGTTTAAGAAAAATATCTGGCACCAAAAGAAATCCAAAGCTCATTGTATTATTAGTGCATCAGATCAATTCAGCAGTTGTGAAATGTTGTAATTCCTGTTAACTGGAGATTTTTAGGCATGCCACATGATGCACAGACCACAGATATTACAACACTGACATCTGCAACTTGACAATGCTAGACAGGAGAAGAAAAAAAGACCTGCTCACCCCACTCCTGAAACTGAAATTCCCAGTAAGTTAATTCATCATTAAATATTGTTTAATGCTATATAAAGGAGACCCTGTTAGGGAAAAGATAACTAACTTTATTTTATCTTGCTTTTAAAACAGCAATCAGTAACGTACAGGAGAGTATATGTGCGTGTGTGTATGGATAGATGGATGGATGGACTCCAGCATGGATTGCTGTTTCAAAGGCAGGCTTGTGCCTTGGGGTAGGCTCAGCTCCTTCTGTTATCATAAGAAAACCAGAAACATATCAAAATGATTGTCATGGCAGCTAGCAGGTGGCAAGGGGCAGCTAAAAGAAGCCTCCTACTGCTTGGAAGCCACATCACGTTGAAAATATTTGAGTTTATATTCAACTTACGTGCAGAGAGGTAAAGCAATGAAACATTGCCATTATTACTGTCTTATTTCAGATTAGGCTGATAAAAAACACTCAAAATAAAATGCCCCAACCAAATAAAGACTATAGTATCTATTTGTCAATATTATTATTGCACAAAAAATATTGAGGCAGGTTCACATGAGAAGAGATTTTATAGTGGGATCTGTAGTTGACAGCATACATTAGAACAGAGAAAAGTAGTTCTGAGGTAGGATAAAAACAAAGGAGAAAGAGACAGAAATGGGAAAAGGAAAGCTCTCCCCAGTGGTCAGCCTCTGGGGGCACTCTCCAGTACAAAAGGTGGAAATGATGAAGATGATGAGTGATAAAAGGAGATGATGGGGGTTTTGCCATGCTTTCTCCCTGGTACTATATGCTTTACGCTGGGACTTGCTCAAACTCCCTACAGCTTGTTCTTGCTGATGAGGCTGTTAGCACCAACGGGAGTATGCTACCCGGGCGCAAACAGAGCATCCTATTTATCCATTAAGTTCTTGTATGCATGTACTATTAGATAATATTTACAAAGTATTTCAGTGGTTGTTTTGTACCTTATTTTGCACTGTGTTTAGATTTCATATATACAAACCCCAGAAAACAGGAGGTTACCAGGAGGTAAAGAAAGCACAGCGAAGAAGGGCAACATCCCACCAGTGGTATTTGCTTTCCACAAGAGCTGCCACAAGAAGAATCCCAGGGTTTTGCAGATGTGAGGTCATGGGACCAACAGCTCAAGAAAAACAGCATGGGAACACAAGGGAAAACCACTGTTGCAGAGGTTCTGAGAAGATACAGCTACAACAGCTGAGGAGAGGCTCCAGACTTGCAAACAGCGGGGCTTTAATACTACTAAGGCGATAGCACTAAGGCACCCAAGGTACTGTGCAGCAACATCAACCTGCATATCCTGAGGTTTGGACTGGATGCATTTTAGAGATGATTTTTTGTTTTCTGCTCCTTTGTCCTGTAGAAGTGATACCCCACTGAATGGCAAGTCGTGGGTAGCTTTGTAAGGGAGAATGAATCCATTTGCAAAGGGAAAAGACATAATAGACATTGTCTTGCATTATGTCATGAAGAAAAACTTTAAAGTGTTTTTTCAAAGAAATTTGGAATGTTTTGACAATTTACAATGCTTCTTTTTGGATTTTAATGTTTTTATTTTGTATTAGATTATTTTTAAAACTGTTCTCATTTTTTAGCTTATTTCATAGTGACTTTATTAAACACACTTCATTGTGAAAAACATCTGCATTCTGAAATTCCTCTTATTGTTTAAGAAATGTTTTTCCATTATTCATCAAAGTGATAGTATCAGAAAATGATATGCCATCAACCCAACTTTTCTTAAAATGAAAAAACCCTCAACTGTTTTCCAAACAGTTCTTAAAAGGACTGTTTAGGAGGGAGCAAGCACTTACTGTAACTGCAGAACCAGCTGACCGCATTTCCATATTAACTCTCAAACCCAGACTTAACTAGTACTGCCTCTGCTGCTTCTAGGCATTTAACAAGTAGCAACTGAACAGTTAGTGTACCTGGATACCTCTTACCCATGTATCCATGTATAATATATATGTATATATACATATATGTAAACACGCACACAGTGCTTTTATTTAATTTTTGTTTTATCTGAAAGGTTAGTGCTAGTTATACTGATTTCTTCCACTTGAGAAAGATCTAAATAATAAGTGAAAAAATTTCTCTGGCCCATCTGAAGCACAGTGCTTTACAGCCAGTGTTGTTCAGTGCTGTTGGGTGGCTACTGCTGTCTTTAGCTACTTTGCTACTTTGCTGGACAGAGCAAAGCAAAGACAAGCTCTAAATCTAGAAATTTCAGTTTTGTCTGCTAACTAACCATTTTTTAAATACATCTTTGTTTTACTGGCAAATACTCCAACCTATAGACATTGTAACATGTGGAAATGAAAACTTTCCAGATAATTTGTAATTTAAATATAATAATAATATTTAAATAAATAAATAAATAAATATTATAATAATATTTAAACTAGTAAATGAAAAACAAATAGAGGCATTTACTTTAGTAAGCTTCCCGATGAAAAAAGAGAAAATTGCTTAGAAAGATGCTGGAGATGCCAGCAACTTTTTGTGTGTTGTTGTGCTTTAATGCCAGCAAGCAACTAACACCACGCAGCCGCTCACCCCTTCCCCCCCCAGCGGGATGGGGGAGAAAATCGGGAAAAGAAGTAAAACTCGTGGGTTGAGATAAGAACAGTTTAATA
>JANZLQ010000056.1:2121671-2140527 GCA_026212715.1 Elanus axillaris | reverse complement strand
TCTTTTCCCGATTTTCTCCCCCATCCCGCTGGGGGGGGAAGGGGTGAGCGGCTGCGTGGTGTTAGTTGCTTGCTGGCGTTAAACCATGACAGAAATAATAAAGAATCCACTTTCTGCTTTGTTTGATTGGATTCTTATGTTGATGTGACATTGCAATTTAAAATATGACAGCAAACAACCCCGGATGTCTTTTGTTGGACTTTAGATGGCTTTGTACATAAGTGTACAGGGCTGCATCATTTAAACTGCTGCCTCGTTTAGGGGGAGATGAAAAGCACAGACTACATGGATATATCTTTCATTCTTCTCTTGCCCAAGGTTCATGTACCTTATTCAAGATTATATGTACTCTTCACTTAGGATTCACAAGTTGGATTTCTTTCTTGAGTGATTTCTTTTAAGACTTTCTTTTAGCTTGCCCCTTCCCAAAGGTGTTCTTAGTGTCCCACAATAACTTGGTAGTTAGCACATTTGCCCAGAATATGGGGGAGACAAATTTAATATTTCCTTTTTCAGAGATGGTTCGAAAGCTATGTCCTGTGTCTTCTGGGAGAATACCCTAATTAAGGGCTTACATATAGTGTCTGGAATATGACTTCTTTTGTGGAAAATCCCAGTTTGGACAAAAAAGCTCAAGATCCACTGATCAGTGAGATAAAGCTTGAAGGAATATGCTTTCTCTTGCAACACTGACCTGGAAAGGTAATGCAGAATCCTAGTTCCAGTGCAAGACAATGAAGTTTACATTAATTCTGTTAATGAGCTACATGGTTACACATGTTAAATGCTGCTAGTAAACAGTCATATGTTATCAGGGATCCGATGTACAATATGCTGGCCCATTTCTAGTTGGTCTTGACTGAGGAGGGGAAGGGCAATGTGAACATGGGTGGTTTGGGGTTTTTTTGCTGTATAAATAGTAATTTATTTGAGCAATTGGAAAAGCTATATTCCATTGTGATTTTTCAATTTTCTTTTAAACAGACTTCATTTTTCCCCTTAAGAAATTGTGTCAGTATACATGAAGATAGTAGTACAATGCTGGGAATATTTCTCAGGCCTTGTAACCTTAGTCTTTCTCTGAAATCCTATAATCTGTCAGTCCCTTCTCTTTTATCTAGACTACTATTGTATACCCTGCTAGCTTCCTTTCTATTCTTACAATCAAAGCAGCACTTCTTTTCAGCTTCACTCTACGTTCAGTTTCCATTAGAGCTCCGAGATTCATCCTCCTTCCTCAGTCTCCTACAGATTGTCCTCAGGCCACCTCATCTGGTCCCATTTAGAGATGGTATCACTAAATACTACCTCTGAACTGACACCTTCTAGATTTACTCATCACACCTGACCTTTCACTGTCAGTCTGCTTTCTGTTGCTGCTGTGCTGCTGCCAACTCAAATTCAAACTGGCAAACTCATGTTTGTGCTCCAGAGCCCTGCACAGCTCTAGAGAAAGGTGATTTGAGTGGCAGATTACCTCTCCTGCATCCCTTTTAATGTTAAACATACAGCCAGTACTGCCTGAGAGATGACAGTTTTTCTCTTTGCCACAGAAGGACCTGCAAATTATGAAGTCAAAGCTCAGCTGTGCTACACAGGATGCCAGTTTGGCAACTGGGAGTTGAACAGAGTCGAGATGGAAAGACCATTTGTCTGTCTGGCTGTGGAAAACATTGCTATTTTAGGGTTCTTTTGTGGAAATCAAAGTCCTGTGCTAATAAGGAAATTATTTCACTTATTTTGAAGTCCATTGACACTTCCAGACAGCTTAGAGTTTTATTTCTTGGTTATTAAGTTCAGTTAGGCCTTGCAAGGGAATGACAGCAAGGCCTGACATCGTCACTAGGTACATAGCGTCACTTCAATTATCACAGATTAAACCATATTGCAAGTAGTGGTGAGGAAGATTGCTGTGTGCTGCATTTTTATTGCAGATACTGAATCATTGTAATGTATACATCAGGGCTTCCTGTGCCCTTCAATTGATCAAGCTATGACATATGAAACTGTTGAAATAATTATGAATTGAGGATACAAGTATAAAGATCATCCAAAATTGACTACCTTTCTGTAATGCATAATTAAAATGTTCATGTCAGCAAATACCATTGACTGAACTTGGTAGCGTATTATGCTACTGTTCCATTGAACTGGCAGAGATACTTGCAAAAAATGGTTAGGTGTTTTAATAGAAATGGAGTGGAAATCTATTTCATATTCTCGCTTTGTCTCCTTACCTATAATGTGCTTTATGCATACATTCTTTAAGGGTAAGTATTGACACCTGGGACAGTTCTGAAGAATGTATAATAAGTATAAATAACACAGCTATTTAAAAGTTTCTTGGCTTTCTAAATATGAGGAGTCAAAAGAAAAGTGAGGCAGCTCACTGTATCTTCAGTGGTGAATATATAATGCTTATAACTGGAACATCACCAGCCATCCCTGACTACATGATAAATCAAAACACAGCTTTTTTTTTTCCATAACCCTAGAAAATATAGTGCTTAGGACATAATTTTACCTTGGGAAAATTCAAAGCGGTGTAGTATAACACTGACTTTATTAAAGACATTCTTGATTCATGTTGTGCTGTGATCATAACCAGATTTAAGTTCTTTAATGATATGATTAAAAAAAGTTTCTAAAATATCCCTTCTAGTTTCCTCACCGTCTTTATCTTCTCCAACGTGGTTTATTCATTGCTTCTCTGATTCTCTGAATTTGAAATTTTAAGTGTTATTTTCTGCCTTGCTCTACTGCTGCTCCTGCTGAAATCAGCAATAGCCCAGTATTCCCATACTCAATATCTAGAAATCTATTAATTCCTTTTTTCTAGGTTGGTAATGGTATTAACATGCTCTATATGCAGTAGGCAGATTTTCCTCCTGGGGCAGTGTAATTAAAGTCTAAGTTTAATTCCACATCTCTTTCCTTGAAATGGGTTTATTAGCTGTGGAAGATATGGGGGCTTAAAATAATACTTAAAATAACTGAAGGTTATCCAAATTTGCACTTTGTTTAAATTAGGAAGACAAATCAATGCTGAGTTTGATTCAAACTTTTTTTTCTTTAAAAAAAAGATGTTCTAAATAGTTTTTCCCTAAACATGAAGGAATTCAGCAAGAGCCATTTCCTTTTCAGTGCTCCATGCTGTTTTTCAATACGGACTGAGGTGAAAAGGTCTGTCTTCAAGTTTTGTTGAAGCAAGGGAAGGCAAGGTGATAAAAAAGAGCAGGAAAGAGTGTTTCCAGTGGTTGCAACAAAATTACCTTGTTATTCCCTATTCCCTTTGTTTTTGAGGTAAATACATGCTAATCCCCATAGTTAGCCTTCTGCCTTTGCTATTTAGCTCTGGGAAACTTCTTACCCACCAAGTGCAATATTCCCCTCCCTGTTTGATGTTGGTACAGTGGGCAATTAGCTGTTGATTCAGTCTTGAATGTCAAGCTGGGCATGACGTGTGCCAATTTTGACACCATTTAACTCAATGTTCAGTGCTATTTATCTCAACCCATGACTTTTGAAAACTCATAAGACTTGCTTTGAAAAGAATAAAGGAAAACTTTTTTCTTAATTAGCTCTTGACTACTGAGATGAGTCCTTTCTCTGACCCCAGATCTTTTCTGTTTGCTTTAGGGACTATGAGTGATTTTCCATATTGCACATGAATACTGACTCTCAGAATAATAAAACTTGAAAGTACTCAGTTGGGCTTAACAAAATTGTGCATGCAAAAAGATGTACAATAATTTTCAAGAGGATAGTTCTACACCATCCTTTATTTACACCACAGTCTAGACATAGCCCAGCTTCTAAAGGTACTTAAGCAAAAAATCTAAGTCTATAAAATAAAAATATAGGTAGATGCTTAGTGTAATTTTCAGAAGCAATTATGATTCAGATCAAGTTTCTGTTACTTTAATGATTCAGATCAGGTTTCTTTGTGCATGACATTCATATTTGCCTGTTCCTTACAATTCTAAAAGGAAATTGAAATAGTCAGTGCAAGGACATGAAACTCCACTCAATGCATTCCCGATACCTGTGACTAGGCAGTGCTCTCAAACATTCCCTGCAAGAAACAGATACAGATACTGCAATCTTTAAATGCTTTCTAACAGTATGGAACAAAAATGTCTAGAGGAACATTACGTACTAATTTACATACAATGAAAAAGCAAAATAAAATGGGTGCTCTAAAATTAAACATTTAATGAGCTAATTCAAAATGTAACTTACATAAATGCAGTATTTCCACCAAATAAAAAGAAATGAAGGAAGCCATGTAAAAAACAATAAAATAACAGTATAGAATAAAGCTGGTATGTTTTTGAACTCAGTGTTCTGAGGTTTTTTTTTAATCCCAGGATAATATATCATACCACCTATTCAGAGATAATATAAGAATTTGATTATAATTTTAGAATTAGTTTTTTCTTCTTTTCTATTTAACAACAAACTGGAGTTTAGATTAGCAGTGGACAGAGACCATCTAGGTGAAGTGTAAGTCTGTAGGCAAAGATTCTTATAACATTTGGGGAAAAATTACTGATATACTCCTTGTAGTTCTATCCAGATATCAAAATTGGATAGAAAAGACCTTAACAAAACCTTTTTCATGAAAACATTAATTGCCATCAGCAAATTTGATATGATTAAGTAAAACATCCAAGAGAAGTTCTATTCTTGAGAGAAAAATTACTGATTGCACAGTTTTTCCGCAATGTATTGTAAGCAGATTAAGCAAGCATGAAAGATAGGACTCTATTATTAGCACAAAATAAAAAGGTAACTGGTTCAGCTATGGGAAGTGTGACATGGATGTTTTACATTCTTTTTGTAGTAGGTGATCATTAGTATTGCAGACAGATCACACCAAATTTTCATCACTGCTATAGTTGCTATATACAAAAAATATATGAATGTCCATCAGAAATCCTGACAGCAGCAGCCAACAGTGACAGTCTGGTGGGGAGGAAAGATCTAAGTGTGTCAAGGGTATGAAGCTGCCATGGGTTTGGGGTTTGTTTGGGTCAGAAAAATATAAGCAGCGTGAAGATATTCCCAAAAGGATCCCCTGCAGTGAACAAACAGTTATATTAGTGGGAGAAACCACAGCCAAGAAGAAAGGACCCATCATGTTGTGTCTAAAAGCTGTGGAAATAGAGGGAAAACTTCCAGGGAATTTTCCAGAGCATTATTGACTTAGTTAATAGAAACTCATAATCAGAAGCATCCCAGAATTACATCTTATATGACTATATGAATGTATGCAAAATAGTGTAATTCTGATAGCGTACATCTGGACATTTCCTATCCCTCTGGGTGTGTTCACTCTGCTGTGATGAGAACGGGGTTAATAAATATTTTGTTTTACCCTCCTCCCAATTGCAAATGAATGCAAGATCAATGATACCATTACTGGTCTTTTTTCTGCATCAGTGTCTTTCTGACAATGTGCACTATGAGCATGAGGATGATTTGACCTCTTTATTGTAGTGGGATGTGGCAATTAATTTTTTATTGAAATTTCAATTAACTTTTCTGTTCCTATAATGTTTTACCTAAATCCTCTTTTTAAGTTCTTGCTAAGGTTACCAGAAAAGATCATCTAAGCATGACTGTGTTAAAAGGAAGAGGTAAAGAAAACAAATTATTTCTATTGTGTACAAAATTGAGGTCACTTTAGGTTAACTGAATCAGATTCCTTGAAGAGACGAAGACTTTCCACATCATGAAGAATCATTCAGAGAATTCTAATTGAAAAAGGAAAGACACCAGCCTCTTAGAAATAGAAAAAGATACCAAGATTAGTACAACAGAGCAAGAAAACCAGAAGCAGATTTTACAGACTGTTGCCTTTATGACCCTTATAAAAGAAGAATTACCAATGAAAAACAATAGAGAAAACCCTGCAGATTACAACTTTTATTAAGCTGTCTAGCACCACGGACCAACCAAAGAACAAAGAAATTAGGTCTTACATTTAGAATTCTTATGCGTCTGAAATACTTAAATGTTAACAGGAATGTTAAACCTACTCTTGTGCTTGACACCAAATTAAAAAATGTTGTTAACAGAGACACTTTTAAATTTCATTTGGCAATTGCTTTACTATTGCTAAGGTTAAGATGATTTTTCCTTGGAAATCTGTTATTTTTGATTACACGTGACTTCCTGAAAAACATAGTAGTTAACTGAAATGTTATATTATTAATGAAAACTTAAAATGCTGTTTTTCCAATCTTTAGCCTCCATTATGCAGAAGACATTTTGTACTGAGCAGTGAAGCTACTTTGAGAAAACATATATATGTTAAATATGGGGAATCCGTGGTTCATTAGCCTTTGTATTGTATAAGTGCTAAACCAGCATTTACACTAAAATCAGCTTTACTCAATACCAAAACCTGATTATGTTAAAAAATATAACTATATTGCAGGGTCTTCTGTTTTCTGTGAAAATTTATGTCATTTGTGAAGCTTGGTCTCTGGGATGTGAATGCATTTAAGTGAGAGAAGTTCATAAATTACATACTAGTAACTTCCATAATAAAGCAAGTCATTCTTACTGTTCTAGCTAAGAAGCCAATAAGCCCATTTTCACAATGATAATGCCAATATAACTCATAGGGCATTTAGCTCTGTCCAAGAAAGGAAGAGTAGATGGATGGGTGCTTGTGCATGTGTCTATGTTTCAGGAAAGTGTTTATCAACTATTTCAGTGGTATTGAGTCGCTTTCATGAAGTTCAGGGCGGGGCGGGGGGAAGAGGAGTTATAGCCTACACCGTACTTAAAGGAGGCTTTGAAAAGACATGACAGGAAGAAATTAATGTAAGCTTAGGGATTCAGTGTATATCCTCTGATTTGCAATAGCACCAGAAAATGTCTCAAATTCACCGCCAATACAAATGAATGCAAGCCCTCCGAACCGGGTGGCAGCCCGCCAGCCACGCAGGTGGATGTTTTGTACTTCCTGCGCTTCCAGTTGCAGATAACAGTGCTGCACGATGGATAAAATTCCTCTGTGTGTTTTGAAACAAAAACCTGTACCTCCAGAAGAGATGTGTTTTCCTGAGTTCTTATGTAGCCTATAGGGAGATTACAGAGAGAGAAAAAATGTCAGCTATCTCCATCTGTATTCAAAGCTGGTTGCTATAGTAATGGCACCTTGTTTTTGTGTTAACGGGGGTCAGACTCCAGTGTAGTCCCCAGCTATCTCTTTTTCTGTCTCACAGAGGTACTCTCTTAAAGTTTGCAGATGCGCAGTTGGTAATTTGAATCCATTTTTACTCTCTTTATTTTCAATCTTCTAAAAAAAGACAGCTCAAAGACCTTCAGTGTTACTGCTGCACATGCATACATGTACAGCTCAGGAAAATGAGTAATTCCCTTAAAATAATATTGTGCGTGTGCATTTTTTCACATACATGCCTGAAAGTAGTTAAAAACTGTGATTATCCAATGACAAAAGAGTGATACAAACATAAGGACAGTTTTGCCTGTTCCTGTTATTCTCCTTTAAGCATGTATCTTAAAAACTTTGCTATTGAAAGCTTGTCTTCAAATGTAAAGGAACGTAATGAACATTTCCTTCTGGGACAGTGGAGGAATGGTTTGTAGAAAGCAGGCCTATGTTGCTAACTGCTTACTCTAAAATTATGCTTGTGCTCAGTGTACCTAAGACTTTTACTCTAAAACTTTTAACCATTTAATTTCCTAACTTCTGACTGTTGCTGTTTTTAGTATCTTAAGAAAGTAGATACTGAGTTCATTATTTTATGGTGGCAAGTTTGTCTCCCTTCTTGAGAATGAAAGTGAACACAGTTTTTCTTAAAACTGCAAAAAATCATTGCTCTCACAAATTGCTCTTATAGTATTTCAACACAACAAAACAGGCCATCACCCATCCAAGGACTGGATAACATGCAAATGAATACATCAATCAAGTTGCTTCCAGATCTATATGTAAAGCAGTTTTATAAAAAAGCAGTAGGTAACAAAAATATTTATATCTTGAAATTTTTTCCAGGTGTCTTCAAAATAGCTGAATGTAATAAAGTCCAGCAAGTAAAGAAAAATGATAGTAAGGTGTTACTGAAGTGTATTCTACATCTTTCTTGTGCTTGGATTCTCCCTCAGAGTTACAGGGAGGTGTGTCTATAACATAAACTGAAAAAATAAGTTGCCTTTTAAGTAAGTCTGAAGTTCCCTTGGGGCAGCCACAGGTCCTCACTATGTATATCCAGTAAAATGATAAGAAAATATACCTTGTTGTTTTGAGATTGATTTAACAAAATATGTTTTTTTTTTTATTTTTGTATGTAACACCTGACACTTTAAGGTTAAATCTGAAGTTCATTCCTGTTTATAGGGATCAATAAACTCTGTAACTGAATGCAGCAGATTTTTCAGCTTAGTCTGTTTCTAGCTAAAAATACTCCTGCATCTTTCCTCATTTGTTATTCTGATGAATGAAGAGTATTTGGGCCAGTGAACAGCCTGAAACAAAACTCACTGGAATGAACAGGAACCTCCTTGTTGACTTCAGTGATCTTTGAACTGATCTAAGGTTACTTTCAAATCACACAGCTGAATTTCAGTGAAGAAAATAATCTAGCATGGATTGAAATGAATGGAAGACAAACAAGACTATGACACGTTCAACATAATAAAAAGACTGCATAATAATATAACAATAATAAAAGTTCAAAATCAGTATCCACAAAAAAATGCATAGAATCTAAGCCAAGAAAATCTGTGAGCATATAGGGGAAGATGAAAGAGTTGCTGTGGCTGACATCACTGAGTTGTTTTCAACTGCAGACAGTGTGTATGTGTCTGGGACAAAATACACCACTAGTGTGAAGAACACATCATACGTCTGTCATGGTTTGACCCCAGCCAGCAACTAAGCACCACACAGCCGCTCACTCACCCCCCACCCAGTGGGATGGGGGGGAAGAAGTAAAACTCCTGGGTTGAGATAAGAACGGTTTAATAGATCAGAAAAGAAGAAACTAATAATGATAATAACACTAATAAAATGACAACAGTAATAGTAAAAGGATTGGAATGTACAAATGATAAACAGTACAATTGTTCACCACCCGCTGATGGACACCCAGTTAGTCCCTGAGCAGTGATTCCTACCCCCACTCCTCCCAGTTCATTTCCTAGATGTGACGTCCCATGGTATGGAATACCCCGTTGGCCAGTTTGGGTCAGCTGCCCTGGCTGTGTTCCCTCCCAACTTCTTGTGCCCCTCCAGCCTTCTTGCTGGCTGGGCATGAGAAGCTGAAACATCCTTTACTTAGTAAAAACATGACTTAGCAGCAACTGAAAACATCAGAGTGTTACCAACATTCTTCTTATACTGAACTCAAAACATAGCACTCTACCAGCTACTAGGAAGACAACTCTATGTCAGCTGAAACCAGGACAACGTCATAAGATAAATGGACAGTATTGCAATGGAAAAATGAACAATTACCTAAAAAGTAAATATACTTCTATTAATTCTAAAAAAAGAGATGTACAAGCCTATGAGATACCAGAAACTGAAGGCAGGAAAAGAAAACCTACAGGCAGTAAAGAGTAAGAAACTCAGGTCTTACTGTGACTAAACTACTAGCATTTTTGTTATGAATTTGTTTTTTAGCTTAAATACATAATATTCTCTGAATATTTTCTGCTGTTACTCCTAGATGTCATCTTATCAGAGTGAACATCTGAATGTTATTTTGAATCCTTCTCTAAAACACTTCTATTGCCCTGATTATGGATTTTTTTTCTCAAGTTTTGCATTTCCCAAGTATGAGTAGATCATCTATGCTTGATTTTAGCATTCTGTTCTTTAAAAGGCAGCATGAAACTATGGTTTCCTTTGGTGTCCTTCAGGTGTTTTCTGCAATAAACACATACTGCAGCTGTTTTCTTAAACAAAGGTCTATGGTTGTTTTGCTAGCAGGGGCTTAGCCATATTCTTCAGCTAGTTCATTGGATTTGGGGTAATATGGTTTGCACCTGTGTGCAGGTCAGGTAGGAGAAACTCTGGGCCTTTGCAAATTAATGGAGTTATTCAGATGTCTGTTGTTTTTCATGCTTTAAAATTAGGTCATTTTGCTATTCTCTCACATAGCCAGCATGCCTGACAAGTGATGCTGTGGAGTATTTCACCGTAGTTTTAGTGAACAAATTGCCCACTGAGGAATCTTAAGAATGCTATGAAAAGGAGATAGTGTTTTCTGAGGTTATTTTTTGCATAGTATATGCTAGGATACATGTATGGGATGGGTTTTTTTGTTTTTGGTTTTTTTTTTAGAATTTCTGGGTAAATTTCCACTAAAAGCAGTCATTTCTTCCTTTTCACGAAAAGCTAATTCTTCCCAATTAGCTGGTTGGTATTTTTACTTCATAAAGGTCTCCATTAGTCAATGAAAATTATTGGTTTTGTGAATGTTAGTATTTATTGTTCTATGTTTCTCTCACTATTTCTCTTATTTCTGGATGCTCCCAAATGCTCCTGTATTACATAACAAGTTTTCCAGGTCTCCTCTCCTGCCCCTGCAAAAGTGTGCATGAAGATCTGGAATGAAACTGTTTTCTGGGTCTGCTTTTCGCTTCAGGTTGTCTTTTTATTACTTTCAGATCATATAATGGGACTTCTGTGGAAGAACTCCCCCAAAGGCTGGAGTTCTGTTAGAAATGTTCTCCTGCGTTTTAAATCCAATTAGGTTTATGTGTATATATAGCGAGAAGGAGACAGAGAGAGAGAGAGAGAGGGAAAGATGAAGTTTTGGACATGTATTGAGAAAGGCAATTTCTTCTCGCCTGAATAAAACTAACCCCAAAAGGACAGGAGAGACAACAGGTTGGTGACACTTTATATTAAAGAAACTATTGGTTATTAAATTCACAAAATTTTTCAAATATTCATGGATTAGACTCAGACTAAATATGAGCAAGCATCTGTATACTGCCCACAACGCAAATAAAAAGCAGGACTTTCATAGGTCATGCTATGGTTTGAGATAGTTACCGCCAGAAGAAAGAGATGTCATCAGGAGAGAACACCAGCATTTTCACTTTCATTATCAGGTCGTTACATATTTGATTGTTATGCATTTGACATTACCAAAGGTCAAAGTAAATATTACAGTAACATTATTGGATTCAAGTTTTTCTTTTTATCAGCAGAAGTTTTTCCTGTCCTTGATTATCAGCCACATTTAAAATGTTTCAAAGAGCTTTGTGCTGTTACTGCTAGAGAAACTGCTCTTGTATTAATCTCCATTCCCCAAGATAGCAGAAAACAGAGGAACAGGTCATTAACTTGTGCCTGCCTTTAAGGAGAGTCGTACTGTCATTTCTAATTAATATATCTATATTAGAAAAAAGGATACGAGAGCTTTAAGCAATCTAAACAGCTATATACCCAAAAGCATTAAAAAACCCTCAGCTAGACCATTTTTCCTCTTTATATCAAGCAGGGTGTTACAGAGATTTCAAATCCAAGCAGCTGTACATCAGGCTGAAAAAAGATGCACTTCACTGCAGTTTGCATCCTCCTTTCTCAAAATCATATGCAAAAAATATATCATTGTTGTGTTCTTTATATACTGCTCTCAAAGCATGAATTTCTGTGTCTGTATATCAATTTCTAAGTAGACCAACATAAACCTCATGTTCTCAAAATATCCTGAGTTTTGGCTTGCTTAAAAAAGAGATGGCAAATAGCATTATCTGTTTAGTTAGTTTTTATCTGTTGGTTTATAATAAATAAGCTATGCAGTTGACATATTTTCAACTATCACGCTGGATTTACAGGTACTTATGAAGATATGACTAGGTCAGCATGCGCAAAAGAAAAACCATTTTTCATCACATGTATGTTTTATTACTCTCAGGGTACATAGATGTTGTTTATCCATATGCCATTTTATTTGTCTGTGGAAACTGCTTTTGCACACAAAAGTGTGGACAGCCTTTATTTAAATAAGTGCAAGAGTTAAAACATCTCAGTTGGAGAGATGAAATTTGTTGTTTATAAAGCTAATAGACATAATACTTCTATGATTCCAGCCATATTGGAAAATAACAACTGTTACTATATCCCACAAGAATTGAATTCCCTCTGCCATACTATTTAGTTTGTGCAAATGCATCTTTTTCCTGAGAGGTGCTTTGAACCAAACCCAGTAAGTTCCCTGCAAATTTGGTTTCTGCTCAACAAAAAGTATGGAAAAGTTTGGCCATTCAAAAGAAGAATTATTTGGGGAACTCTTCCAGAGGAAGAGTGTTATGCTGCTGTTGGATCCTGCTTTTTCTGCATGCAGTGGTGAATGGCATCATAACTGTCAGTTAAGCTTCTCTTCAGATATGCAGTTTGTATCAACTGTGTTTTTTATCCTGTTTAATCATTATGTCTGACTATTTCATATGCTATCAGTTGTCACCTGTGCACGAGTACAATAGTATGCTGCTCCACTATCACACTGCACTTTTAGAGGTAGACCTTGACTATATTCATGACCTGATTCTTGAACTAGTCTATAAGCTATATCAGCTTGCTGAGCCTGCCTAGATGACTTATTTAAGATCACCAACCTTTGATAAAATGAACCTGCAGTTGAAAATTAATTCTTAGTTTTTACAAAAATTATTTTGTTTTGGCTCACTCTCCTTTTCAAAACCTTATTTTTTTTTCAGATGATTGGATAAACTGATTTCCATACTGTCTTTTCCTTCATTCTTAATTACTGTATTAGTCACTTGGGGGGAGGCGACAGGGAATAATGTGGGTTTTTTTAAAAGAAGCTGTAATTTTCATTAATATCATCATATGCATTTTTATTCTGTTGTGCTTGTGATTTAATGGATATATTCATACAGGAAAGGTGTGAATATCATAGCTTATCATACCACAGAAAGTTGTTCTTCTGATAATGACTTTTTTAGCAACAGCCCATGATTTACGGGGTAAAACTGTGACACGGCCAGTAGAGAAATAAAGCCTTAAAAAAACACCCACTGAGCTACATGGAATACTCATAACACTGTTATTTAGGGCATAATCAATGCTACTTTTAGTCTTCTAGTGTTCTGATGCCATTATGCAAATTAGATTCAAAAAACCCTAAATAGATAATGCATCTGATATCATCCCTGTTAATCTGAAACACTTGGAGAAGAGCACCTGAAGCAATCTGGCAATCTAATTCATAGAGGTAAATTACATTTGCTGCCTATCCTGTTTTACTGCATTTTGCTTCAAGATCTCTGTTCCTTTTGGTGTTATTAGAAAGATAGGAATGAAAGGGAATTGGTGCAACTAGGAACAAATTCAATTTTTACTAAAGTATCCTAAAATAGTTAAGAAAAATCAGTATAGGGCTGTTTCTGGATCCTTGTTAAAATTAAACAAATAAACTTTCAGGACCTTTATCTGCCAGATTGGTGGTGTTATATAAAGCAGTTCCCTAGGTCTTAAAAGAGTGATCCATTGACCTCTGTATTATTAGCATGAGCCTAGTACCCTCCCTGCTGACCAGCTGTCCTGGTAACTTCTGATAGCCTCACAGGGATTTCAGTTGTCAGGGGGCAGGTAATCCTTAGAACTTTTACAGCAACAATAAAGCAATAGAGAAATTGCACAGAATATTTCAGTTGTCCACTGCTTAAAGTATCTTTTTTCCTTCCTGAAACTGTTTTGTGCTTTTTCAAGTAATTGTATTTGAACCTAATTAGATTCCTGTGTCCATGTAAATAAGGAGGGCTTCCTGTTTCCTTCTGCCTCTTTATAGGGGTAAGACCTAGGGAGGTAAAGGAATAGATTTGTTGTATCTGGTAGGATGCTAGTAGGCTCTTTAAACCTTGTGTGTCCTATCTAAGGAACTATATTGTGTATCCATCACTAAATGTTAAGTGTTGGGTGTTTGGATTTTTTTTATATTTGAAGTTTAAAGCTCTCATATTTTAAAGGGAGTTTTGGTTCATCTATGAATCACTTAAAACACTTAGAAATAACTTTTTTTTTTTTTTTTTTACTGTAAAGGAAGGAAAAAAATAGATCAGAAACTAGAGAGTGTTTTAAAACTAGTGGGATTGCCTCTGTGGTTTGGAGAAGAAACCACAGAGCAAAATGCTCATGAGAACTTCGAACTACACCCTCAAAATGCTCAAGAAAGTTAGGAAGTGGAAGCAAGAAAAATCTACTGTTTTGTTTAGTATATGTTTGTATATTTGTTACCTTGTACAAAGACTGCTTTTTTTTTTTTTAACTCTGCTTTTACATCATCTTACATTGATTTAGTGAATGCGTGCATACTTATTTTTATATTCATTGCATAAGAACTGATTGGGTTTTGGAATGATTTTAGGGATTACTCTTGTAGTCTGCTTTAAAATAATTACAAATATTGAGTTTAGCATTTCTCTCTGAGGATGGGAGCATATTTTAGTGGGGAAGCTTCAGGTGCAATTTGGATAAGTAATGATTGAAACTTTTAAGAGTGTGCCTGTTGACTGCAGAATTTAAGTACCATTTTGAATGCATTTCTTTTGCTTTTGATGGCTGTACATTTTTTTTTCAGAAATAGGCTTTGTTCTCTCTCTCCGTGTGTTTTGCCCCTTACGTTGATCTGTCACTTGGGTGTTGACCTTGGATCCCTTTAATTTTTTGCTGGAGGAGTAATTTTAGGTAATGTGTCCTTCAGATAGTTTTCTAAGTGGGCCTACTATGAGATCAGGCTCTTGTGAGAAGTACAAGTGATTAATTTCAGATTGGGCATAGAAATCTTTTTATTCAGCTGTTAATTTTTAAATTAATTTATTTTTCTGCATCTGAATCTATGGGGAGAAGTAATATGCAATAGTATAGGATAAGCTTGCCGTTAGAGTTAAAATCTTTTAAAATCAGAAAATGTTGCTGTTGGCATTGCTATGTGGTACAATTAATTAGTAATTTGGAGAAGTGTAATCTCCAGATATATTCACTCTATTAATTGGGAGAGATTTCCTTTTTGTGAGTGATACTAACTAGCAAAATAACCTCAGAAATATTTGTGCTTCATTTGAGAAATGGGAAAAACATTTTTTGTTTTATTCTGAGCAATCAGAAAGCCAAATACCTATAATACCAGAAGTTGTTTTGGGCAATGCATATTTTAAGTTTTTTGACATTTGTACTAGACTTTTTAAAATATGTGCATATCCTCTAATTCTAAGATGATAAAAATACGGCTACACTTGGAGAAGATTCTGTCTCATAGCAAGTAGTAGTTCCTGAATTTCACTGAAATATTATGATAAAAATATAATAGCAGATGTTGAATAAACTTATTTGCAATGGAAATTTTAAGAAAGAGTTTCTTTTGCTTGGGCTTTGAGTATTACCTAACACTAAGAGTACAGAGGCTTTTTTTTTCTTTGTTTTTGTTTTGTGCTAATGAGGGGATGGGTTTTCTATAGGGAAATAACAGTTTAAGGTAGTAATACTTCAAAATATTTCACATGCACTAACCAGTTTCACTATCTAAGTTGTGTTTAAAAAAAAAAGAAAAAAAAAGTGTTTCAATTCTAGTACTCATATGGATGAAAATTTACTGGAGAGTGCACTGCAGGCAGTAGAATTCCAAATGTGAACAGTTTTGTGTTGAGTTCCTTCCCCATCTCTGACATTTCTTATTGCTCATTTAGACTGATGTTGATGATTTTAAGGGAAGCAGTAGAGATCTGTTGTGAAACAGAAATGCTGGGAAAATAAAACCACTGAATCTTGTTTCCAGAATACAACTGTACTTTGAATGGCCAGGAACACGGAAATGCTATGTAAGATGTTCTTGTTATAGTATATGAGAACCCAAAACTTCCATAAGGAAAGAGGTAAAATTACTCCACAATTTAATTGTGTTCAATTTCCCAAAACTTGAAATGAACATTCAGTAATTTTATAGCAAAAAGCAGCAACAGAAACTTTTTTTCTTCCCTCTGTCCCTGGTTTTTAATTTAATTTTTTTTTCTCTCTAAGCAAGAACAGACTCAAAGCACTACAATTGACAAAAATCTGCTAAAACTGACTTTTTCCCTTTTTGGACAAGGGCATTTAATACTATCTTAGTATAATCTAAAGTCTGTTGAGCAAGAGAGTTTCCTCTACACATCTGACAGGAATGGTATCATAGGTGAACATTTGAAACTCAGGTTTTCCCCTTCTGTTGTATGATTGCTCACTAAACAATGGAAATGTGCAGGTCATTACATGATTTAAATTCAAAACTATTCTCTGACTGTAGTTCTCCTAACAACAAGTTTTCTTGTAACAGTGATATCTCTTTCAATAAGATAAATCTGTTCTAATGAGAGCATATCTGAGTCACAACATGAAATTGATGGAGCTGCTTTTATTTTAGGAAATGTAGGATTTTATTAATGAACATGGACATATGCCTGTAAATGACCAAGTGATCTGCAAAGGCTCTTGGATCAGAGCTTTACTAGGGATATGAAAAGGATAACAGATGTAGCTAGACATAAAGGCACTGAATGTATGATGGCTATAAAAATATAAACCCCATTGGCTTGAATATTCACTTGTAAGGTTTGTTGGTCTGCACTTGAAAATACAGACTGATTCATTGAACCACCTACCTATCAGGAAATTGGTTGAGTTGTAAAAAACATGGCTTCAATTTTGATGTCTGAGTTTCTAGGCATGCATGAAAGAAGGCAGTGGGAATTTACATGAGTGTGTGCTGAACCTGGACTACAGCTGCTGCTTTGCTCGAGGTCTGAAGCCAGTAGTATGATTCTAAGACTGTAGAATTTATTTATTTTCAGAAGAGCAGGGGTAGAAAGAAAACACATTTCTCTCATGAAGTGTGCCTTGCACCCTACCCCACTCCACTCACCCCCCAACAAGTTAATATTTTCTGGTGCACCCATATGACAGTCCTATACTAAGGACAGTTCATTATGCAACTTACGTGGCCAGTTCTTCAGGTTGCGTAATGAAGGCTGAATGATGAAACAGTGAATAAGAACTCTCCAGGGTGGGGAAAAAAAAAACCCAAACCTAAATGCACAACCAAAACACAAAACCCAACTTGTTTGTACTAACTTGCCAAAAATTCCAATATGAATAACCAGGGTATTGAAAGAACACTAGCAATTCAAGGTTTGTATCTAGTGATTAAACTACACAGTGATCTACTGAAGGGTAAGAAGGAAAGAAACTAACTCTTGGCCAGAAGCCAGGGACTTCTTTGGACTAATATTAACTCCTATTTGAGGGGGTAGGAAATGATTAAATTTAGGCCAGTTATGTTTTTGTGAAGTAATTTTTCAGTCTATGAAAGCAAAATTCTTATTTAGCCAAGAATCTGCAGTATGTATCATTTGCATACTGACTTCCTTTTTATTGGTATTTCTGGCAAGTACAAGCCACAATTTAATGTTAGCATAATTTGTTTATAACGTTCATGACTCATTCTGGGATCATTCACAATGAAAGTGCTCTATAAACATTAAAGATGACCTACGACTAGAGCAATTTATCTTATGCTGCCTGCAAACTTCCTTGCAGTGTAGGAAATGGGACTTGGGCCCTGTTTAGCTCTTGCTTATCCATCTCTCAAAACTTACAGTGCAGTAAGAAATACTAAGGTGATGTTTTCACCACCCTCTCTTGTAAAACTGCTTAGTATATTTTCCCCTCATATGGGACATAGCAATTCATAAATTTAAGGTATCATACTTGCATTCTTGTTGGAAGAAAGATGAAAGAAATGCATCTAAATGATACAGGGACTGTTATCGTTCATGAAAGAAGGCAGAATATAGCTTTGCTCTATTGGAGAAAGGGCTCAGAGGTACCTGATGCTTTAAATTTTTGGTTTGATTGTCATTTTGTTTATAAAGATTAATTCACTAGAAAAGTAAGCTGTTACATTTTAAATACACTGGCTTTAGGGAACAGAAGAGGTTTGCTTCCAAGTCTTGATTGATTTTTTTTTTTAATTGCCTACTGACTTGTAAGAATGTGGAGAGGAAAAAAAAGCGCTTAATCTTGAAACACTCCAGAAAGACTAATACTCTTTTTCAGAACAAATAATGTATTTTTCCATAAGGTTATCCTGCTAAGATTCTGTTTATTCTATGTATTTCCAGACAGCTGTAGGAGTAAACTGACTTGAATATTCCAGTGTCCTATGGATATTATTTTGTTCTGTGTTTTTTACTATGCAAAAACTTATCTTTGATTTAAACAAATCAGTAGAATCTGAAATAAGCAGAGTTCCAAATTTTTGCTATACTTGCCAGATTGTTCCATTTACTACCTTCAGGATGGATTTCTTAGCCTGATGTTGCGGTGTACTAAGTTTAAAAGAGCATGACTTGATCTCTAGGTTTTGTTCATAAATGGAACTCTTATTTAGAACCTCACAATGCTACTTTCCTGGAACAAAAGTCCAGATTATAATTCTGTCCTTGTTTCAGCTGGGATAGAGTTAAGTGTCTTCCTAGTAGCTGGTACAGTGCTGTGTTTTTGAGTTAGGTATGAGAAGAATGTTGCTAACACACCAATGTTTTCAGTTGTCTCTAAGTAACGTTTAGTCTAAAATCAAGGATTTTTCAGCTTCTCAGGCCCAGCCAGCGAGAAGGCTGGAGGGGCACAAGAAGTTGGCACAGGACACAGCCAGGGCATCTGACCCAAACTGGCCAACGAGGTATTCCAGACCCTGGGACGTCACATTCAGGAAATAACTGGGTGGTGGGGGAGTTGCCATCGCTGCTCAGGTGTCGATCGGCAGGTGGTGAGCAATTACTCTGTGCACCATTTGTACATTCCAAT
>JANZLQ010000056.1:2097291-2111757 GCA_026212715.1 Elanus axillaris | reverse complement strand
GGCCCCCCCCCCCCCCCCCCCCCATTTATCTTCGTCTCTCCTTTTCTCTATAGAAGTCTAGAAATGGACAGGAGTTATCACAGTAAAGGATATTTTGAATTCAGTATCATGTTGCTAATGCTACATACCATTAGAGTTTGAGATAGAAGCGATTGCCTGTATGAATTGCTCTTTAGTCAGATTACTTGCAACAATTTGGCTACATCAGAACTGAAGCTACTTTTCTGTTGAGAGAGTTGAAAATCTCTGAAAATATTTATGCTTAGTTTTGTACTTGTAGAGTGAATCTGATCTTATTTCACTTCTGGAAATATTCAGCTTTGTATTAAGATGTGCTGTCAATTTAGAGTGGTTTGCAGCGTAAGGAATACCTGCTCTTATGATCTCTTAACTATTTTCCTTCTAATTCTTACACGAAATGCGTGTGGGAATAAAGGTATTTTTGTTTATGCTGTTATTTGCTCCCAACTATCCTTAAAAGGTTCAATTAATGTGGGTTCTGTCTTGCTTTATTGTGGGCTTTTACCAAAACCGATCTTGAAATCCTGCTTAATATATAAGAATACCAATGAAGCCTGTTAATTCTTAACAGTTTTTGATCATGTTCAGCAGCTAGCTTTTCAGGGTAGGCTCTCTCCAATACTAACAACAGCTCAGTAATAAAGGAAGCTGCCTGTTGTACAAATGGATTTGTGACTTTTTTCCCCAGACATGCTAATGCCTGTTAAACATAAAGCCACCTCCCACTTAATTTCTGTAAGCCTACTTTTTCCAAAATTTAAGAGCATTCACACTTAATAACACTCTTGTAAAGAAAAATAAAGATTCTTTCCAGGGGTGATGCGTACTTTCTTGGTTAAATCTTTTCCTTTGACATGCTAGGCAAATTCCTTAAATCAGTGCCCAAGGCAAACAAAAAAAAAAAAGTCTGTGTTCCTTTCCTCCTTGTCTTGGGCCATATGATGGGGATATTGGAAAGTTTTGACACATACTGGTGTGCTAAAAAACAAGCTTAGTTTTCCTCCCAATTTTCTGACCTCCAATCTCACTGTTTATTGTCCCAAATAGAATATATAGGTAATACAGTCCCTTCTTTTCTAAATATTAGCATTCTGATAGTAATAAGCACTAAACACTACACAGGTAATAAGAAAACAAGTAATTTGGGATTCTTAGAAGACCTTATTGTTCTGAAAATAAGGTATGAGGTCAACAACAGATTAAAAAGAAAAAAAAATGAGCAGAAGAAATACTAGCCAAAGTGGATTTCTTATGGAGAAAAACAATTGGTGATCACCCAAGAACAGTACAGAAATGTCAAGTACATATTTTGAGATGTCAGTATGTCTTGATGTCCAATAGCTTCACTTTAAAAAGTATTTAGTTTCATATCTAATTTACCCTCCATGATACATGGACAGTGCAGTAAGAATGCATTGGGGAATAAACAATCCTTTTAGTCTTGGAGATCTCACATACTCCTGCCTCAAACAGTTTCCAGTCACTGTCTTCACAAAGTTGAATTTGTTTGACTCAGTTAAAATAGAAAGACCGAAAGTCATAGAAAGGAACACAGCATATATCGGTACTAATCAGTATTCAGAGGAGGGAAATGGACTCTGAAAAGGAGAAAGAAAATCAACCTGAAGCCATATTGTTGATGAGAGGCCACCTTGACTCTCTGACAAGTACAAAGGAATCTTTGTGTCATCTGAAATCTCTTCAGAGTAATTCTTCTGAAGTAGTGAATTTGAGAAGAACCAGGGGATGCCAGTCCATAGATCACATTGAAAATGAATTATTCATTTCCCTCCTTGTTAAAATCTTATTATCAGTCATAGGTACATGATCTTCAGTACTTGATTGGTTTGATAAAATGCGAGAGAGCAACCTCTCTAATTCATATTTTGAACTTTGGGGGTTTTTTTTGACTGAACTTGATCCTTGAGAGGAAGAGATGTGAAGGAAACAAAAACATTACAGGATTTCTAAATTTATTTAAAGATGGGTAGAACACTTTGTAAAAGCACTACTGTGTTCCTTTACAGATGATGTGGCTCAAACCAATGCCTTGTTCTGCTGAAGTGGGGTGTGGGAGGGTATGTTGGGGGAAGGAGGGAGAAGTCAAAACACACTAACTGGTACCCTCTTAGATTGTGTTATGTTATAAAAGACGGTTAGGATCACATTTAGGCTTTATTAGATCTGAAAGTGGTCTCAGAGTCCTAAATGTCTCGTTCCCCTGAAATTACAGATACTGTTTTTGAAACTTGTGAAACTGAAGGAGTGGACTAGGGGATGTGCTCTCTCAAGATAGAAAATTTTGTAGTTTGCAAAGCTAACTAACTGCACAGCAGTGAATTTGGAATCTACCGATGTTGTTCTTGCTAACCTTTTTTTACTTTGATGTTCAACTTTAATCTGGTTGTCTTCAAGTCCTCTGACAGTGATAGATATCAGTACAGACAGATAGACCATATATAGGTATCTAACACAGATACATAGATAAAAATTTATTCCTTAACTGAAAAGCCTACAAATAGTTTTGTAAGTACACAGCTGTACTTCAGACTACTTATACATAAAAGTCAAGTCTTCCCATGTCTGGTGGTAGTTTGGGGCACCCCTGCATTTTCCTTCATTGTAACATACATAAGGCAAAGAAGTGCTGCTGCAAAGAATGAATGCACAGGCATGCATATATCTTGCTAGCACATTTCAACAAATATTTTTGCTAGATCAGTTCTGCAGAAATTTTAACTCTGGTAGTAAAACTGTAATTCCCTCAAATAAAATATTTGTTGACTCTTTCTGTGGTTCCTTCATGTATCTTTCTTTAGATGCCTGATTATTTCTTATTTAACAACCTGCTTAGTACTACATACTCCTAAGGAAGAGGAATGAATGAGTAGAACATAATGGCAAGAACTTTAAAAAGCTGTGTACCGTGTTCATTTGAAAACTTTTGTACCTGTCCAAGACACAAATGTGGCTTCCTTTTCCATTAGGTGAATGATACATAGCTTAACTCTGGTATACCACCATCACCTCCAAAAAAATAGAAGAAAAAAAGAAGTTACCAAGTACCAGCTGTTTCATCTGTTTCTGTTCTGAGAATGTGATGTAATCATTTTCAGGTTTATTCTGCCTCCTATAAAGCTCTATTGGTTTCACTAAAGCATCCTTTTCAAGTGTGTGCCTAAAAAGCAACAGTTTTTCTATATCCATTACTAGTTTTAAATATTCAGGTATGGATGTGTCTGTTACTTAAAAAGTAGCTGATGGAACTTAATATGAGAGAAAGAATGGGTGATGTCCTGAGATTACTAAGAAATGGCAGAGTTCTTCAGATAGGCACGCATGAGGCAAGGCAAGAAAAAGTGTGAGGTACAATGTATAACACGTGTTTGTTCCCTGGTACGTTCTTAACACTAGAAAGACTTTCTATACTGGATCAGCAAAAGAAGTATGAGCTCCTAGTACTGCATGTGTTAGGTATTAGGGCCAGTATTAGGGTTCATTAAATCACTGGCTCAGTATGTTCATGAGTTCAGAGGGTTACATTTCACAGGATTTTTGTACACTGAACTGGAAATGAGTTCATTCCTGTATGTTGGTGTGTTTAGTAACTTCAGTGGGGACACCAGAAAGCTGTTCTACTGGGATAAGGAACTTTAAATTTAACAGGATGCTCTTGGAAATGGTACATTATTCCACGAAGTGGATGCAGAAATTAACTATTTTTCTTGATTTTCTTAGGCAAGAGGTCAATTCTTGTTTTAAATTCTACAGATTAATGTTTACACTGGAACTTGCTGAATAATGAGAAGTTTTTGAAAATAATTTTTTACCAAAAAAAAAAAAAGTCAGAAGTACTACTGGGAGCAATTAATC
The DNA here is from genome assembly GCA_026212715.1 of Elanus axillaris. Lineage (NCBI taxonomy): Eukaryota > Metazoa > Chordata > Aves > Accipitriformes > Accipitridae > Elanus > Elanus axillaris. The sequence continues at coordinate 2,107,863 of JANZLQ010000056.1, read as the reverse complement.
CAGACTTACATTGCACAGATAGCTCCATTAAAATAACTGTAGTTGTTGCTTCCTCTCCAAAAGGTCTTACTTTTCCTTCATCTGGTCCCAACCTAAAGTCTGTGGAAGTCAATGGAGACAGTTGCCTTATATTCAGTGTACTTTTCCATTCAACATTGGTAATTCCTTGCAGTACGTGAAAGGGACGGCTTATGCTCAGTTCTTGCTGACTACTGCCCTTGGCCATGTATGCTGTGCCTTATTTGGCCAATATAAATGTTACAGTTTTAAGTATTATAATTCCCCCATTATGTACGCACAGCTTTATTTGCTAGCAGAATTTTTCTACTTTGTGGGTTTTTTTTTTTACCTTGCATACCTAGTATGTATTTGTATGCCAATTGCCATTCTTAGATCTAAGCAGCAAACTATGGGGTTTTATCAGTTCTGTGTTGCTCTGGCCAACTTCTGGAGGCAAGGACAGGGAGACTATAGTACAATTTAGATTGTGTCTATGCTTAAGCTGTAGATGTCTGCCAGGCAACAGTGCCCTTTCTAATTTCCAGATGATTTCTACAGCTTGTGGGTTGAAGTGTTGATTGATTTGGCAAAGAATGCTTAACTCATCTGACTTAGAACTAGAGTTCATGATAGATTTTATAACTTTTAGCATAAATTACATTTACAATGGATTACTTCTATATTAAGATCATGACTTTGCATTAAACCCTAATTAGTTTAAACACCATCATCTTGTTCTTCCTCTGTAATGATTTCTTCCTTCTCAATATTTTTAACATAGCCATGAAACTGTGTACTACTTACACTGTGACTGCTGAAGTTAAATGATAAAGATGGTCCTACACCAGTCTTTCCATACAATACATGAAGGTGACACAGAACACCCAAGTCTCATTTGAATGACAGTTGGGAACTGGCCAACATGTTCACCTTCTCCACTTAAGGTCTAGCTCTGAGGTCTTCTACTTTAGTCCAGAGACTGTCCCACAAGAAGCCAGAAATCTTTGCATGTAATCAGTTTTGTTAGTTCACTTCTGCATTGCATACATGGGTTTGTGTTACAAATAGCTCCATTTTCCCTCAAAATTTATTCCTTGGTACTTGATAATGTTGATTTGTTTCATGGTATTCCTATTTAGTTTAGGCTTTTAGGCCTTACATAGGCTTTCAAGAAAGGTTGTCTGTAAGTATCAAGGTTCTAAAGTTAAAAAAAAAAAACCCAAAACATCCCTGAAACCACAACTTCATCTATCAATAAAATTGAGTGGTTAATCAATAGAAACTCTTAATCAATAGAAGAGGAATAGGTAACCTTGACAATTCACTAAGTCAACTTAACTGAAATACAAGCAGAAAAGTATTACGAAACCATTCCCAACAAGTTAAGAAAGAGAAGGAAACAGGCCTACATTTTAGAGCATGGAGTATATATTAGAGAAACCTAAGATTAAATCAATACTGCAATATTTTTGTCCAGCTGGTATCCAAATTTAAGTAGGATGAAGTTTAACCTTATTATTTGTGTATCTCTGTTGTGAGCTAATAAAATTTTTATGGAAAATTTTCATTTCAGTGCATTGACTGTATTTTCCCTTTCTATTTGGCTTTTGCAGTTTAATGAATGCACTATAATATGTTTATTTCAATCATCAGCTGTTTCACATAATGCATCCAGTTGGAATATTTTAATTGTGGAATGGGATTTGCTATTTTCAACATATTAGTAGATTGATAATGAATTTTGAACAAAATTTAAGGATGTATAGTTGAATTGGTGCCTAGATGAATCAAGCTCATGTTTGACTAGTGCCAGCTTGCCGACTTTTCTTAAGCCTGTATTTATACAACTTGTGTCTAAGCCAGGCAACCTTCATTACAGTGTTTGAAAGATTCAGTGTTAGATCTAAAGCAAGTTGCTTAAAAAAAAAACCAAAAACAAACCACACCAAAACCCCAAAAGAAGAGCAAACCCCAAAACATTAAGATTACCTAATGTACAAGAAGAAATGGAGGATTGAACAGGCAGGTATGGAAAGATAGTGTAATGTTTTAATCCCTTTTGACTTTTGAAGTATTTAGCAGAATCTTTCGCTGACTCTGGTTTTCATCAGTGCTCATCCATGAGTTACAGTAGCTATAGGTGCACAGTCACAGTAGCAGGGAAAGTCTTCTACAACGCAGAAAATATATTACAGGATGCTCTGCATATGAATAATGCAAAAGGTTTGAGTGGCTCAATGAGGGGAAAAAAGGCAATCCAAATGGATTCTTCCACTGACAGGTTTTAGGGGTCATTTCTAAAGATTTCACCCTAACAAATTGGTTGCATTTAAAAGCCTAATAAAACTTAAAGCTGTGTTACTAGACCGCATCTGCTCTTGGTACAATGGTTTATTTTAAAGCATTTAAACTGTGCCTGTCAAGTAAATTACATACCCAAGAAATACAACTGACAAGTACATTGGATGGAATATAGTCTGAGGTGCTTTGAATTTTAACCACTGTGGTGTGGTACATCAGAAACTTTATAATGAAAAACATCCATTTTCTTTCTGTGATATGTTCACATTCCTTGGAACTCTGGTTTGAATGTGTCCTCTCACTCTGAAATCATTTGAAGGGAGACATTGACTCCTTCTCTCCTATTTTCTTTGGATCTTTTTGCATTCTTTCTTGGCTTGTTAGCCTTCATTGGTTATTTTTCTTTTTTTTTCTTTTGGAAACTGAAAAGTAGAATCTCACAGACAAATTAATGGAAAATTTTTATTGTTTTAAAAGATCATACTTAAAGAGTGTGTTTAGATAGCCTAGCATCAGAGTGGATCTGAACCTCTCGTTCCTTGTTTTTTAGACTATGCATAAAGAAGCCTGATCTGCTTTAGTAGTAGTACACAGTATGATTCATAAAATATGGTACTTTGCATTTTCAGGGCTTGCCAGCAAGCTTGGCTGCTGCTTCATAGTAGTTATCAAATGACTTCAGAATTTCTTAAGATTATGAAGTGTCATAAATAAATATTTCATGTACAATATTCATTTCAGTATCAGTCTTGCTGTGATGTGAGAAACTGGCATGCCCAATGGAACAAAGAGTTCTTTTAACTGGTGGTAAAGGAGCAAGAAGACAACAAACGGCAAAGGGGTCATTTTGGCCATACCTTGGTTTTCTGGATATCATTTCACACATTGGCTTGAATACCTAACTTCATTTTGATCTCTCTGCATGGTTGCCATTGTAACAGAAGGCCAAAATCACAATGATAAATATATAATGGCATTCCAAAAATGCTCTCTCTGGGGTCTGACTCTAAACTACTACACTAAAAGCATGAGCCTGAATAAAATAGCTGACTTCCAGAGCTTAAAGGCTACAAGATAATATGAATTCTATTGGCTATTAAAAGGCTACAGAGGTATCAGTACCAGACCAGCTTGAATACATGTGATGAACACATGCAACTGAGACAGCAGTAAGAGCAGTAATTTGCACTTAAGCCAAAATGAGCATAAACAAGTCCTTCAGGATGTATGTAAAACCTGAGCCTGTTTCTACTAATTTCCTACCCCTTTACAAAACGCACTGCTGAAGAACATGCTTCCTTGTTCTTTTTCAATAAGGATTAAATTTATTAGATTAGTGATACGTTTTTATGTTGAATTTCTTAAACCTACTGTTTTAAACTGGCCAAAGGGCAGGTGAGGGGCTGGATTAATTCACAAGTTTAGTCCTCTGTGGCTAGACTGAAGATCACAAACAGTATTTGATAATGCATTGAAATACAGTCGCCAGGCTCCAGTTTGTCCTGAAAGGCATCTATGAAGATATCTGAAGACGCTAAGATGCAAGACTCTACTTGACCAGATGCTTTGCTTTTTTAAAAAGAAGTATTGTAGAGGAAGGGTTTTAGGTACTTTGAGCATGTCTAGAGAAAGAGAGAAGTACTTTGTGATAGATTTCTTTTAAACTGATACAAAAGGCACGAGATGTGGGAAAGTCAGGAACTCCCTGCTTCAGCCACTATTGGGATGAAGAGCACTGACTTCTCTCTTGTATCCTAGGACAGTGCTAAAATCATAAGACTCCAGTAAGGCAAGCTGAGGTTCTTTCCTCACAACCCTCTGTCAGAAGGAGCCAGAAGAAGGGGAGAACTTGAAGAAAGCCTCAGACTTTTTGTTTATCAACACATCACTGGAATCTTGGATCACTTGGATCTTAAGAAGACAGGGAAATCATAACTGCTGCAGCATTTCTGGTTTCAGAAACCTTGGCATTCCTGAGCTGTCTTTGGAACGTTCTCAAAGATACAGTCAGTCTTCAGCTTGATCATCAGTCAGGAGGTGGCTGCAGGACTGATCAAATCTGAAGCCTGAGCCTCTCTCCTCCCTCCCCAGCCCCCACATATACATGACTGTCAATGTCTGTGAGAGCTCCTATACTGCAGAGTAAGGATCACTTTGGACTATATAGCTTCCAAAGTCTCCACTGAGTCAGGATCCTTGGTGCTCACTGCAAAATGCAGATACTTCACTTGCTTTCAGAATGGCAATGTGTCCGCTTCTGCTTTGCTTTATCCATCTGCCTTAATCTCACTTTGGGCTTAGTTCAAAAACTTTTGCAATATTATGATGCCTTTTTCTTTGTCCCTTGTTGTTTACTTGGACTTTCTTTGGTATATTTTTTCTTTTAGTCTCAGCTAAGTCTAAGAACTGCATGCCAGGGATCATATGGCTAATCAAATATATAATTGTCTCCTATCATTTTCCTGTACCATTTAACAAAACAAGAAGATCTTTCTTCAAGTTGAACAACCTTGTTATTACTTTCAGGTGCCAGGAATTTGATTCAGATGAACATTAATTAAGATAAATAGTCTGTCCTTCCTCATCACTTCAATTGAATGAAAAGATGGTGACTGGGTTTTTTTTCTCTCCCTCCTTTCCCTTTCTGTTTCCTATAATGAAAAATGTAATATTGTTAATGAAAGGTAAAATGAATGGGAAAGTACTTACACCTGTGTTTGTGATAGTATTAAGAGCTTAATGAAGGTGAAAACCTCATTATTGATAAAATTCAACTGATTTGTATTTAATAAAATGCTTTTGTTCTGTAGCATAATTGCAGTTTTAATCATTTTTTTTCTGAGACATCAGGCTTATTGAATGTTATCTATACTTACTGCTCTCAAGAAATGGCTAATTAAAAAGACAGTATGACCCTTTTATTCAAGGCTAAATTCTACTTGGTTAACAGGAATTCTTCCCTGATGAGATTTACTTGTATTAATGTCAGATCCAAGACTATTTGATTCATTTGGCTAGCAAGAAAAGGCAGGAATTGCACCTACTTGGACCATTAGCTGACATAGCTGAATGGATAAACAATATTTAAGGGACAACTTTTGCTTTAGCATTTTTGTAAATTTTCTTTTCCCCTATGTATACCTTGCTCCTGTTGCATTCTGTGCTACAAAACTCAGCCGACATTGTAAGCTAACTAGCCTATATCAACTTTTTCATACAGAGGAAACTACTAGGTTTAAAAAGTTGTCAGAAATCTTGAATACATAAAAAATAAAACAACCCAGAGAATATAAAATGTGAGATTTTTACAAGGATTTTTTTTAAAATTTGTTTTTTACTTTTAAAAGTGAATTTAGTGTAGGAGCTAACTCTGTTCTATGTCAGAAACTTCAAGGGATCACCGCTCCGTGTTGTGAATGAGCTGTGTAAGAAGTTGGATCCTGACAACTTGCTGTAATCTTTCTCTAAATGCTGTTATCAGCTTTTCAAGACTAGAAGTTTTCCACATAGACAATAAGAGCCATAGTAAGTACATGTACAAGGGTGTGTTAGGACACACAGGAAGGAAATTGTACTTCTGTGGTGCATCTTGCTTACACAGTGTATGGAAGACAGTTTAAAATGCAATGGTTTTGGAAGGTCTTTACCTCTTGGATTAAATGAATTAGCAGACAGAAACATTAAAATACTAGTGAATGCATTTAATTCTCTTTATAGCTGTCTTCACTGTCCTCGGGCACTTGCAAAACTGAAAATATGATGAAAACTTTCTTTTATGGTTTGTCTTCAGGAAGAGCAGTTATGAATTGTTCATAACTGCTCATTAGTCTGAGCTCTTGAACTCCATTAAAATGCTTCCTTAACATTTCATGAAAAATCAAAGAAGAAATGAGATTAAGGAAAAAAATAGCATGAATTTTAAGACATTAATATCTCTTAAGCCCAAGGTTTAGATTACAGTAAAAAGGAAAGAGAAGATGGAATACAGACAATAGCGTATCAAGGGACTAGCAAAAGAGAAATAATGGGAGCACAGGATTTGATATGTGACTAGAAAAAGCTGTTCAGAAAAACTGGTATTTGTACAAAGACATAGAGCTTCAGAAAAACAGTGGCACAAGGGAAACAAAGTAGAACCAAGAGAAGAGAGGAGTAATGAACCAAGCTTTTAGTAACGTCTGCTTAAACTTCAGCCAAGTATGTAAATGCTGTTGCAAGCAGTTCTGCATAGACAAATACATTTGGTTTCATGGGATTTTGGGGCGGGGGCAGGATAGTGTGCTGGGTTTTCTTTTTGTTTTTTATAAAGTTATATTTGGTCTTAGGCATGAAATGTTTCAAGTTAATAAGGTCTTAAACTTTTAATGTTATTGTTAGAAACCCTGTGTTTGTGTGTGTGTGTTTGCTTTTAAATCATAGTACTGAACCCTTGTGAGATTTTTAATTTTTATCTACGGGAAAAGTAAGATGTTTAGGAAACCAAGTTGTGGAATCTAGTATGTAGATGTTACATATTTTGGGCAAGATGCTTGAGTAAGAGGTAGGCTATGCTTAGATTTTGAATTAATATTTACATCTGCTACAAGCCTAAGACCTGAGGTAGCCTGACCTACGTGTGGAGTGCTGAGTCTGGACTTTCTCCATTTTTGTACTTGGTTTAACTAAGGAGCTACTTGAAAATGTATTTTAACCTCCAGAGCCTGTAAGTTACATAGATTAATTTAAAGTGTAGATTGCTATTCTGATCTAATAACTGAATGCCAGGCTGCCTAGTTATGACTCCTCATTACTGCCAAAAGTCAACAGTCACCATTCACCTTGACTTCACAGGGCTCTAATACTGGTGGATATAATAGTTCATAACTAGTACATTTTATAAAATGAGAAGGATGTTACAAACTACTTATATTTAAATATTAATTTTATAGTAGATTTTTTCTAAAAGGTGAAAAAGATGAAATATTCAGAACGAAGACATACTTATATGTACCAAGGAAAGTTTGTTTTTGTTTTAATGAAATCTATTAAAAATTAACCTCTGAAATATGGTTTGCCTGTAAATTGTCCTGACAAGCTACTGATGAACACAATGTCATAATTGCAAAGGATATGGAATAAGATTTTTTTAAATGACACTGGTGTCACAGCATTTTTCCTCTTATTTGTATAGTAATTGAGATACTACTGTGCATCCATTTGCATGATAAATAATATGCCTTCTTATGTTACTAATCATCTGACTTTTAGCGCATTATTTAATAGCGAGTACATCTGACCTTATATCAAAGTGCTCATATCATTTGAGTGTTACAGTAGGAAAAATACACATAGAAATGTTGCTTTTTCCAGTGTTATTCCCTGTCTGACTGTCCAGGGAAAATGCATATTACCCTCCTGAGACACTGAGAATATAGATGAGAAAACTAGAGAAATAAATGCTAATGTACCAGAACACCACATAAAAGACTAGAGGAAGGTGGGAAAGTGTGACATGGTTTTAAAAATGGATTTAGAAAGCATGATTTCATGCCAGTACCATGATTACTGAGAAGTTTGCTGGTAACAGATTAATTCACTTTTCCAAGCTGGATTGAAGGAGGGTTATAGATTTGATATTTAGTACTTTGAAATTCTCATATAAAAAGATAAGGTAGGGAAGAGGCCAAAAATACAACAGAAAGGCTAAGATGCATATATTTTTGCACTGATTCACTGTCATCTTTGCACTTCTTTTCATTGCCATCATGACTATTGGCAGCAAGACTTATCTGAATGTTTAACAGCTCCAGTTCTGAAATACAGTATTTTTCCTATCATTCTATTTTGTACAAGACCAGGGATCAGAGCTATACCTTCTGTCCTGAAAAATCTTATTTTTGGTTTGGTTCTCTCCAGTTGCCTATCCAGTCTACTCTGCAATTGATTGATTTTAGGGACCATGACTGTGTTTAATTGCTTGCATAGATAATTAGGTGATTGATGCTTATGTACTGCACTTTTAGGAACAGCTAAGAAAAGGTTGGTTTTGAGTTTGCAGCATGGCTTTTTTGCCTAATAGTAGGCAAATTTACAACTGGTAATGTAAAATGGCTTCCTGGTTGTATTTGGCTAGCAGTAAATATTATTTCTTACTTTGTCACAATAATTTCCGTGCTAGGTACTAAAAGCTCTGTGTGCATGTGCAAACTAAATGTAGCTTTAATCCTCTAATCTTAAAAAAAAAAAGTGACAAGAGAACTAGTATCTTTAAAAGTTGTGGTTAAGTAGATAAATGCTGAATTACTGGCAAGGCGACCACTCACTAGAGTTTAGGTATTAGCTGCTCTGAAGAACTGTCCTGTAGTTCCAGGGGAAAGAGGAACTCAGGCATTCAGTCTTGAACTCTAATGGCTGTGGTGGTTCTGGTCTGACTTTGAGGTGCTGAGAGGTTACCAGAAGAGCAGCTGGTGGTTCTCTTGTCTGCTTGGCAGTGGAACTGTGACATGCAACAACAAGAGGCTTTGCTTTAAGTTTTCCAGGTCTCTGAGGAAAGCCTAGGAATAAGGTTTCCCTCAGACACTTGAGCTGTTGATTAGTGATCTTTAAAAATGAACTTAGTCTTTTTCTACTTCTTTTATAACTGGCTGCCAATCAAGTCCTGGGAGAGGAGTTACACCAACATAGCCTGAAACTTCTAATTGTTCAAACAGTTTTGAAAAACTTACCTCACATTCTTAGTTTACCATGCTATGGGTACTTTTAAATCCAACCTAAAGTACTTTCATTTCCTGTTAATTCTTAAACAAGTTACAATGATGTTATTTCAGACTTTTATTCTCTTACTTGACCAACTGTTTTAGTTTAAGCCCAGCTGGCAACTAAGCCCCACACAGCTGCTTGCTCACTCCCCCTGCGTTGGATGGGGGGGGAGAATCAGAAGAGTAAAGTGAGAAAACTTGTGGGCTGAGATAAAGACAGTTTAACAGGTAAAGCAAAAGCCATGCATGCAAGCAAAGCAAAACAAGGAATTCACTCACCACTTCCCATTGGCAGGCAGGTGTTCAGCCATCTCCAGGAAAGCAGGGCTCCATCATGTGTAACCATTACCTGGGAAGACAAATGCCATCACTCTGAATGTCATTCTCCCCCCCTTCATCTTTCTTCCCCAAGCTTTATATGCTGAACATGAAGTCATATGGTCTGGGACATCCCTTGGGTCAGTGGGGTCAGCTGTCCCAGCTGTGTCCCCTCCCAACTCCTTGTGCCCCTCCAGCCTCCTCGCTGGTGGGGTGGGGGGAGAGGCAGAAAAGGCCTGGGCTCTGTGTGAGCAGTTCTCAGCAGTAAGAAAAACACCCCTGTGTTACCAACACTGTTTCCAGCACAGATCCAAAACCATACCATATAGCCCCATACCAGCTGCTATGAAGAAAATTAACTACCCCAGCCAAAACCAGCACACTAATGTTGAGCGTGCCTAGCTACAAAGATCTATGAATTTAAATTAAAAGAAAAATTAAATTATGGGACAAAACACAAACCTGGAATAAGTTACTTAAAGATTACTCAGTTGTGATATTGTAGATTTACTGCTTGTAAACCAAAAGCTCAAAATTAGTTTCATGTTCAAAGGTGCTTAGTTGTATAAGATGCAACGTTATTCCATAGCCTAACGAGCAGTTCTTGTCGTCCTTTTCGCTTTGCATAACTTCAGTGAATAAAGCAGAATAGAATGTAAGTTTAAGTAACACTGAAGTTCCTACTCAAAATCCAGTATGCAGCATCAGATTCTTTAGATAATAACAGGTGGTTGAGGCTAATCTAGTTGCATCAGGGTTTTTTGTCCAAAGAATAGCTATATTTATTTTGGGTTTGTTCTTTTTAAATTAGATTGCACAGGGTACGTATATGTTTCCTAATGCAATCTGGTTATGATTGCTTTGGCATTCTAGTAGATTTTTCAGCTTTTTCTGTCCAAATCATTCTCTGCAGATGTAATAAACTGTTAAATGCTGTCTGAAGAGTAAAATCTGCCCAGGATCTGTGTTCCTGTTCTATCACTAGCTGTTTTATTAGAAACCCTTCCTGGTCCCTGTAGACAGAGGAAGAGCTGAGGAACTTTTTAATACAGGAATGATGAAAATATAGAAGAAAAGAGAGTAACACTTAGGAAAAAGGAAGAAATAGAAGAAAGTGGAGATATGATAAAAAGTAAGCAAAGAGGGGAGAACAGAAGATTAAGTTTTGGTGTTTTTTTCTTTAAAAAAGAACCAAACAAACCCAACCAACTCCCCC
>JANZLQ010000056.1:2071052-2093366 GCA_026212715.1 Elanus axillaris | reverse complement strand
GTAATAAATTGAGTTAATTTTCCCCAAGCTGAGTCTGTTTTGCCCGTGATGGTGATTGGTGAATGATCTCTCCTGTCTTTATCTCGATCCACAAGCTCTTTGTTATATTTTTCTCTCCCCTGTCCAGGGAAGGAGGGGGGAGTGATAGAATGGCTTTGGTGGCACCTGGCATCCAGCCAGGGTTAACCCATCACAACAACTATGATAAATGAAAATGTAATTAGAAGGGCAAAATGAAGAAATAAGAACAAGTGAATAATAGGGCTTGGTGTCCTTTCAGATGCTCAGCAAAAGTGAAAACTAAATCACTGGAAATAAAAGCTAGCAATACCACTTGCCTACTGGTAGCATTACACGGTAGTTCCTTGCTATTTACCTGAACTAAAACTCCTTGTGGTAAACTGGAGTGGAAAGGAAAGGAAAGAGGAGGAGGCAATTCTTGGGGAAGGAGGAAGAGGTAATTCTTGGGGCTCCCTGGATTGAATGGATTTGAGTTAATGAGATTTGATTTAATGCAACAGGAAGTGCAAATACCTAGCTGATCACTCCCAGGGAAGAATTGTTTTAAGATACTAAAAAAACCCGAACAAAACAAATCCAACCCTTTTGTCTATTTTGGGTTTTTTACAGTTCTGTCTATTTTGTTTTCTGATTAAAGACACCATTAAGTATCTAGCTTTGTGTTAGATGATGTGAAACTGTTCTGTGTGGTGGAAGAAGTGAGAACAGCAGTGCATGGGTAACTTGGCAGAGGTTTTATTTGTTTCACATAGACTATCAGATGGTAACCACATTAAGATGTTTCTGATTTGGAATTTCTCTGTCACACTATAGAAATACTAAGCTTGGGGTTTTTTTCTCGAGGATTTACTCATTAGTTCATTTAGCTTGTTGCCTTGGCTGCATTAGATCTGCAGTCCGTACATGTTCTGCAGCTGACTGATTCATAAAAGATTATTAAATTGAACATCCATGACAGAAGCCACTAACAAGTGTGCCATTAGCTAGTCATTTGCATGCTAGCTGTGAACTATGCTTAGACTGAATAAATAAGTTAAAATAGAAAGCAGTAATGTGAGTAGATATAAGACATGCTTGATATGGGGAGAGGGGAAAACTTACTGCTAATTAAGGGCCATAAAAATAGAAGTCTGATTGCAATTTTTTTGTTGGTTTTTTTTTTGCTGTGACTCAAAATACACTCTGTTGCCTCAGTATGTTGGCAGTGTGATATTAGGGTATTCTGATTCCTGACTACTGCAATGATGATGAATATAGCACCTACCTCCAACTTTCTGCACTTTCAATTTCCCTTATTTTTATTATGTGGAAAATATTTTCCATGTAGTATTTACAGTTTTCATCCCATTCCTCTAAGCATTTTCTGAAAAGGACAAGTAAAATTGAAAAATAATTGTTTTGCTTTGAAACTAAAATAGAAAGGAAAGGAGAAGAAATTAACTCTTGCAGTTTTTCCATAATCTAATTGTTAGCTTTGTTTACTGAAATAGGAAGTACACTTAAAACAAGAAAGAAAAAAAAAAAACAAAACCAACAAATGCAGTTTCTTAGCAAATGGACAATATTGCTATACAATTCTGTTCTAGCCCACATAAAACAAAAGAGCTGATGTTTAAAAGTGATTAAAAATGGCAATCTGAGTGTGACAATATCATGCAAAGAAAACATCTCTTTATTCTGGTGAATGCTATACAGGAAATAATTTAAGTTCTGCCATATTTATATGTGTATACAGTATAGAAATTAATCAGACCTATTGATTATTTAATTCCTGTTGTATCCAGAAGGAGAAATGAACAATAAAAGTGGAATTCAGTTTAGCTTCTGATGCAAGATCATACCATATACTGTTGACAAAATTTATTGCCTAAATCTGAGCTTGTCATTTGGCTGGTAAAGACATTTTTCATGCTAGGAAAAAGCAATATGAAAGTGACTAGGTTATATTGTTACTAGATGGAAGAGGTGTTGTGGTTTTATTTGTAATTAGGGTAAAAGCTGAGAAAAAGTGCCTTTCTAGTACTTGTGTGGAGTTTTTGCTGTGTTTTCAACAGAACTTTACTATTGGGATGCTTTCTTTCCTCTTAATTTGCAAGCTGCCAATAAAGCTACTGTTGTCCTCAAGGCAAACACCAGAAGAAAGAAACAAGTACTGCTGTAGATGTACAGTACAAATTTAGAACTTTTTTTTGGAAATCCACATTGCAGTTTCTAATTAGATAGTCAGTACTTTGATGGAATTCTGTACAGAATGTGCCCACCCAGGGTGCAGCAAAGATGCAACACAGAACAAAGTGGTAAGGGCACTGGAATGCAAAGCCAAGGAATCTAATATAAAATACAGATTGGCCATAAAATGCTCTGTGTATGAATGGTATATAGCTGAAGACTTTAAGGGTTGCTTGGCATATTTCTTAAGGATACAAAGATGTGTACTGCTCTGTTAAAATTGGGTAAGCTTATCTAGGGCATGATTGTGCATTTTAAATCTGATGGGATGCTCTAATAGATTGTGCCCTTTCTCTAAGCATGACTTATGCAGGTGTTAGCCATAATAAAAGGGTATTGTGACATGGCTTGTCCTATATAATGTATTTAACTCTTCCCTATAAGGCCAATTTGGGACTGCAATAATTCTTATTTAGAGGAACATTTGAGTACAATAGATATATATGAGTGTGTTGAAATCAAAGACTCTTCTCCCAGGAATTAATAAAATAAATTGTTCAACAACTAGCCTTGAAGATTGCTTGGCTGTTTATTCTTGGAAAGCAAACTTTGCTGTATGATGAAGGTTTCTCTTCTTGTTTCTATCTTCTGAACTTTGTAGGAAAACAGAAGTACTTATATGTAAAGGTATTGCTTATGTTTTAGAAGTTGCTATGGAAGGATGGATTAATTAGTGAGTTGCATAGGAAGATGATGTGTCCAAGACATCACTAAAGCAAAGTTTGTACTAAACGTAACTTGAGATGGGGGGGGGGAAGGGAGTGGTACTCATTTAGAGCAGTAACTCCTTGGGGTAAAGGACAGGAGAAAGAGGAGGATGGATGACTTCTTTGAGTCTAGGTGCTGTTATCAGGACATTTCTCCCATTCTTGGTTATACCATTCATCAACATCAAGCTGGTGACTAGTGGTGCTTATTGCTAATAGTTATTGATCAGTGGAGCTGACAACAGATTTATAACTGAACATGATTGCATGGTTCCAGGCAAATGAAAATATCACATCTTTCCTTCCCACTTGTCTTCCAGTCCAGAAGTCATCTTTGTATTCTGTGGTAAGCCTGATGGAATGGTAAACCCAACCCTGGATTAGCACAAGATAGCCATTTTAAACTAAACAAAATTACGTGAACTAAATTGCTGTATGCCTAACAAATTCACAGCTATCTAGTTTCTAGTAACAAGAAAATTTAACTTTCTCCATAAATCATAAAACAAAAAAAAGAGAAATCATTCCAGTGATTCTTTCAAAACCTTACATCTCGACAGGGTTACATTGGCCAGCAGAAAACTCACATTGCCCCAAACTCCAATGTACAGTAATGGTGTCTACTTTGGTGCTATGCTTTCACGCAAAAAAAGCAAGAAGAAACCAAAGAAAAATAGCCCATAGAGACATGACACAGAATTATGCTTTGGGTAGACTTAATACTTTCCCTCCTGTCAGATGGACAGAAAATGAGTTACACTGCAGTGCAAAAACTGTTCTCCAACATACAGATAAAGCTGCACAGTTTCAACACTGAGTCTGGGAGTAGGGTTTTTTCTTTGCCATGCAAACTAGCATGGACTTACTCCTGTAACAAGAAAGTGAGCTTGTAGGCTGGCTTCTGTTGGGATGTCCATTTCAGATGTTGTTAATAAATTTCTGTGCTGTTCTCAAGACTTATTTCAATATATTCAGGCTAAGCAGCCACTTTGTAGTGTCCACATGGACATTTGAATCTCTCTTGTGAAAAAGCTCTGAATTAGTTATCAACCTATCTGTGTATAAGTAGGTTAAATTGTTCCTTCCAAAGTACATTCTCTTGTACATGTTTAAAGTTAATGCTTCACCTGTCATTCTGCTGGCAAATTATACAAAACTAACCTCTTGTGGACTTTTGAACATCTAGTCTTAAAAGAACACAGCACCTCCTTTTCCCTCAGAAACAAGAAAGCATATCTGTACTAATTTAATACATTCTATTCTTCTTCCCAATGCTTTCCTCATGTTCCAACAGGATTTCACCTTTCCACATCTTCCAATTTTTCTGTTACCAAGCTGTTTGTTGTGATATTGAATAAATTCCAAACACTACATGTCTGTGTCTCTTTAGTTTATTTTTTGGTAATGGTCTTACATGCTGCTGTTCATGTCCTCTTCATTCTGCCTTCAGTAATAGCAGCAGTCTTGTTCCAGCTACTGTTGAACTACTTCACAGATCATAACAGTTCTCATATGAACTGCAAGACCAAGCTGTATTTCTAAATCTGACACTTCTCTCTTGAACTTACAAATTATTGGACTCAGCTGGTGAACTCTTTATTTTTGTTAATTGGTTTATCCAATAAATCTTTTGGCCACCTATTCATTAGTTGTTTGGGACTGACACCTAAAATCAGCGCTTTGCATACAGGCACCTAGGATACTTCTATGTGTGATAAGTATATCAGTTCCTGTTACAGTTGTTTAGCTGTATGAGATGATCTGACCTCTTGCTACTACTTCAGCATGAGTTTTTCATAGACTCTGTGTGTGATCTTCCAGCTACATGCAGATGTTTCAGATACAGCCAAGCATCTCAAATATTACTAGACCACTATACTCATGCAACTGACGATCTTGGTCTGTCCAGAATTGGGTCTGTAGAATTCTAGGAATCCTCCCTGGATATGAGGACTGGGAGAAACTCCATGAACTCCTGTGTTGGCTCTTGCAATGTATATACTATTGTTCAAGCCCTCAGTATTCACCAGAATGATCTAGGAAACTAGATGCTTGATGTAGGTTAAAAAAAGTTACAAAACTGTTATGGCTGGCTCAGAAAAATAAAATTGTCTGATGTAGTAGTCATGGTTAACATGGAAGGTTAGGTAGTTAGGTAGCATGTAGTTCACAATTTCAGAGTCATCTACACATCTCTTTCTTTTTCCTACCATTCAAAATCATTACATTTCTTAGGCTTGAATTTGCTTATGAATAATTGGGAAAATTATTGTAAAAATTTATATAAGTGAAATGGGATGACTTAAAGCGATGTTTTCTTTTCAGAGAGTTAGCTAGAGGGATTTGAGTGATTCAAGTAATACAAAAACTTAGAAAAAAATTTTTTTTCAAGGACCCATTTTTATTTCAGATACATAAAAGTAAATTATTGAAAGTAGAAGAGATTATTGTGATCAATTTTCACATGACTAGATTCATTGAAAGGGTGACTTACAGCTGCAAGGCATGTGCATGAAGTAAAGCAGACAACTTTAGTATTTGATGAACATCCTTCTTGATGCCAGCCAGATGCCATGTGAAACACCCTCTATCCCCTCTATCTCCCTTTTCTATTTCTCATCTTTGCCCAAATTTCTCCTTCTTCCTCTTTCATACACCCAAATTAATCTACGTTTCATTAATTTCTTAATTATGGAATAAGGAGAAAAGCCCTTTCAGCCACAAAGGGCCTTTGTTCTAGTTTCTTTTTCCTTTGTAATCAAGAAGTAAATACTTTAGTTCAAGTTTTGCAAAAGACATGGAAGTTTTATTCCCTTGTCATTTGCTTAAGAGACAGCAGAAATGTACTCTGGTCGATGTATTGCCATCAAACGTTGTTGCTTTCTTTTTAATGTCCTAGTGTATGTGTTGGATAATGACTCATATGCCATCATCAAAACTGTATGGAGCAAGTTATCTGTGGAGTCAGAAGGAAACTGGAGGAGGGACTCGAACAAAGAACACAGTGCTGTGAATTAGTGAGGATTAAATAATCAAATACACACTGCTCCCTCCAGTCTGATATGTTCTGAAAAAAGTTCCTTATAAAAATAAACTGAGTCTAAACTAGGATATGACTTGCCACTCCCCATTGAGGATAATTAATTAGGTAATGAGAACAAGGTGATGAGTTCTTCAATGAGTTCATTAAGAGGGTTTAAGCTTAAGTTTTGGTTCATGTTCCTTTCTAGCATGAACATTTTCAGGTAATAAATCAAGCTGCAACAAAATAATTATTGGAAAAGAATAATTTAGGATTTCTGGTGACTATTTTCACATTTGCCTCGTACCTGCTATCAGACCTTAGTAAAACAGCATAAATCTTGGGTGATGGATCTCTTATTTGTGGATAAAATGGAAGCAATATGATTCCCTGTCTCACAGGCTTTCTCTTGTATCTCTCAATGTGTCCAGATTCTTGTGCAGAACTGTCCAGGTTTTGACTGGGATAGAGTTAAGTGTCTTCCTAGTAGCTGGTAGAGTGCTATGTTTTGGGTTTAGTATGAGAACAGTGTTGATAACTCTCTGATGTTTTCAGTTGTTGCCAAATGGTGACTAAGTCCAGGATTTTTCAGCTTCTCATGCCCTGTCAGCAAGAAGGCTGGAGGGGCACAAGAAGTTGGGAGGGAACACAGCCAGGGCAGCTGTCCTAAACAGGCTAAAGGGGTGTTCTTATACCATATGACATCATGCCCAGTATAGAAACTGGGGGGAGTGGGGCTGGGAGGATCACTGCTCGGGGACTAACTGGGCATGGGTCAGTAAGTGTGAGCAATTGCATTGTGCATCACTTGCATATTTGAATACTTTTATTGCTTTCATTTTATTATTGTTGTCATTATTAGTTTCTTATTTTCTGTCAAACTGTTCTTATCTCAACCCATGAGTTTTACTTTTTTCTTTCCTGATTCCCCCATCCCACAGGATGGAAGGGGAGCAAGTGAGTGGCTATGCAGTGCTTAGCTGCTGGCTGGGGTTAAACTATGACAAGAACTCATACAATCATGTGAGCATCGGTGTAGTTTGGTCTCTAAATTAGAGAACACAGAACCAAAAGTTGAGGTTGAGATACTAATAACTGAGGATCAAAGAAAAAAGGGTTTCTTTTATTATTCTTTGCCATTCAGTGATGAGCTTTATGTTCTTCTTAAGGCGACATGAATTTAATGTGTAAGATGGGCAACAAGAATATGACACAGTACCTTCTAGATAAGCTTTCATTACCAATACCTCTGGCAGATATAGAAGTGAAGCTGTGTCAACTCAGAATCAGAATTGAGTGAAATGGAAAAGAACATATATGACTTGACAGTACCAAAAATCCTAAAGCTTACTTAGTCACTATGGCATCAACTCTCATCATTTTCTTTAAGAAGAAATTTTTGAATGTCTTTTTGGAAACAAGAACTATTAAAAAAAAAAAAAGGTTTTAGATTGTGAGAGCAGAACACCATGACCTTTTTGGGGGGAAAGGTTCACAATAACAGTCATGACTTTTTACAAAATAATAGTGAGAGTGACTTCTATTTCATTCTGTACCAGAGTATCACTGAACTGAGGAAAGGCTCAGTAGTAAGGGAATAATGTAACTGAACAATAAAGTCTGTGCCTTGGGCATATTTCTCCCATCGCCTTCAGTATGTCTGGGATCTCCATCAGAGTAAACACCTGGGCAGCTCTGACAGCTCCCAGATCCTGGGGGAGTCATGGAGTAGAGATATGTTTGACCTTGAATAATCTCATCCTGTGAATTCAAACATTCACAGAAAATTTTTCCAGGGAGTTTTGTTTGTTTTATTCTTGTCTCCAAAGAACTTCAAGAGAAACCTTCAAAACCTATTGTCATCTTATGTGCTTTAAGAACACCAACTTTCACAGAAATATTTGGCATAGAAGGCATAGGAGCAGTCACTTAGTCCTTCAGACTGAGGTGCAACTAAACAAGAGCTGTATTCTGGACTTTGTCAGCTGAAGTCCCTATATGCCAGCTAAATTACCTGCTAATGTTCCTGACTGTGAGGAAAGTGACAGGAGTAACTTCAGACTTCTTTATGGGGAGTAATGTTATTCCTCAGTCTTTTCAGGGTCCACAGAGGAGCTGTAATACTGCCTATTCTTGCCTGCAGGGATGGATACAGTTAATGTTCCTGAACTGAGCCTACCCGCAATACCACTTGATGAAAAAGCTCTAGGAGACTTCTAACTCCAAAGTCTCCCTTGACAGAATACAACAGGTGTCTGCTTTGTCTCTCATTGTACACAATCATGCTAGTCCCTAGATAGGCAGAGGGGGGAATATTTACTTCTGAAACAAGACTAGTTTAGTTTTCTGTACTTAGTTTTACCACAGAGAATTCCAGACTCTGGATTACAGCTCTTTGTAGTTAAGGCTTAGGTTTTGGCCCCTACTTTAAGGGTTAAAAGGATTTAAAGCATTGCTTAATTTTCTTTGATGCTCATTTGCACAGACAGCTGCATATTCAGATCCACGGTAAAATCGTAGCATGTACCCAAGTCTCACTGTGCTTTAACAAAACACAAGGGAAGAACAAAACAACACAAAAGGGTCTTTTTTCATGTGGTTGACCTTGGAGATCAATCATCTCTCTTTCACTCTTTCGAACTTCAGGTATCAAATCAGTGCCCTAAAAAACCCAGTGTGTTAAACTGAAGCCCAGAGTTGTCCTCTGGCTGCTTGCCTTCCTCACTTCCACAGTCTCTTAAACTCTAGCCTCTCATGCTAATGGCACCTAAGGCTGCCTTGCACTACCAATCCTCAGCCAGTTTCTTGTTTTTCACAAATAGCAGATGCAGCAGAGCACTCTCCTGTTGGCCCATCCAGCTAGCATGTATTAAAAATAGTGTCCAGTGCAACTCAAAAATTTCCTGGATTGTTAATACTACTCTATGTTGCCTTGTTGTCTTCCCTGCTTGTTTTTCCGAAAAATGTTTGTATCAGTCTAACACAGCACTCCTGATGTATGTGCTATAGTATTGCATCTCTGCAGTTCCAAAGATACCATAACTCTCTGACTGCTCACATACTTTCAGTGGCTCTTGTTTTTTTCCCTGTCTACATGCCTTTGTGTACAGGCACTTCAGATGATCCCTTTCTCTGGTATGTAGTTTGAGCCAAAATGTGCTTTATGATCTGCCAAAGTTTAGCTTAGACTTACAGTTTTTAATGGTTAAATATATGCTTAACTTCCCATAGAAGTGCCTTTTCTGAGGACTGTCAAAACAAAAATTAGAAGTAATAGTATTGATTTTGTTTATAAATCTGCTACCACTGTTCTTACTTGCATGATGCATACCTGCATTCTGTGTAGTAAGCACTGTGTCTCTCAAGACTTATGTGAAGGAGAAGTTAATAAAGTTAATCCCAAATACTCATGGAAAATATGCATACTTAGCATAATTTCAGAATATTCAAATAGTCATCTGGTATCATCTTAGGACACAAATGTTTTGGTCAGCACTCCTGGTGACAGTTTTATTCTAGTTCTGAATGCAGGCAGAAACTTGCAGGAAGGTGAAGCTCCTCAGACTTAATACTGTTAGAAATGCCTCAGTGTGTTTAATGGGAAAGTTTCTGGATGTATGAAAATATCATATTGGCTTTAAAGGCAAAACCACTCACAGACTATAACTGCTTCCAAGAGAGTGGAAGGTTCCCACTGTATCCTGATACTATAAATGAAGGGGCAGCCACTGAGTCAGATCAGAAGTTGAATCCTCAGTGTTAAAAAGTGTCTATGCTTCCATTAATGATGGGCACGTATGTACAAGGATAAGGACTGAAAGGTAATCAAACTCGATGTTACTTAAAAGAGGCAATGCTTATGGAAACTGCTTATTCTTATATTACTCGTGTATTTGCTTTACCACACTTTTTGTGCACTACAATAACATGTTTTATATTGGGTTAGTATGGGCATCTTATGTAAGAGATAGGTTTTTGAATCTTTTCTTTGCTTATTGCTGCCTTTTGCTATGGTAAAGTGTACTCTGAATATTATCTGTCAGTGTGGAATAGCTAGGAGATGCATTTATCACTTACCCGGCTTCTTGTTCCTCCTTTAAAATGGACAATTCTAAGGTCAGACTCTCTGTCTACACTCCGTTATGATATAAAATGCCAGATGATCAAATAGTTGAAGCACTAAATAAAGAAGATAACACTGGTGTCTGGGAGGTAAGAAAAACAATTCTGATCGGCTTGCTGGTCTGATGACCTACTTGGCAGCATAAAAGGAGGAAAACCAAGCATGTGGTCATTTCCTTAAAACTCACTTTCAGTTATTCCGCTTCATGGAAATCTATGACCAAAAGTCTAAAAAGAATGCTAGCTGAGAAATGAGGAGGTTGGAGAGGAACTTGGGTAACAGCCATAAGGGTATGATAAAATTCCTTTGTAGGATTTCTCCTTGAAGCAAGTGAAAAACCACTATGAAGAAAACAATCTTTTCAAATCAAGCTATGAGGAAAAAGGCATTTATATTTCTTCAGTACTGAACTATACACAAAACATAGTAGATAAATCTGTTCTAATCATAGTTAAGGACAGTTATCCTTGTTCCCTGCACTGGACTGGGCAATAGCTTACTTTACCTAACACAACAGAAAGCTAGAACTCGGGCTCAGTTCAGATCTAAGATTAATGAAGTAATAGGGTTTTCTGGTATTTTTGAGGACATTAGTGAGAGGGAAGGGGAAAGTGAGAGAGAGATTTTTAAAACATGTTTTTTCTGTACTTATTTTAAAGACTGTTTTTTTCTTAACTTCCTAATTAGTTTTCTTTCTTTTTTTTTTTTTTTTAAGATGCAATGAATTTTGTAGTGTGATAGAAGTTGGAGTTTTTCCTCATTGAAGAACCTTGTCTTTTTGGGGTGATCACTATTATGAAAATGTCTTGTTTGATCCACCTCAAACATCTGGCCAGTTTGGGGAGGTCTTGTCCCTAAATATGTTAACAATTTAATTGATGATTTTGGACAGCTTTTCTGCACCACAAAGGGTGAAATGGATTTCAGTCAGCCAAAGACTCTCTATTCCAGAGTGCATTGCATATTCAGATGGCGTCCAATCCTTGTGATCTGAACTTTCCATGTTAGCTTCAAGGACAGTCATCTTTTGATGTTTTTTGATAAATTTTATTAAATTGTCACCAATAAGATGCTTGTCAGTGAAAACTATTTTTATATAGATATAATTTTTAATATATGAATAATTTTCATATATATATTATATATATGCATATACACCAAATCTACAGATACAGATATCTTCAAAAGGAATAAATATAGTTTATCAACTGAGGTCATACCAATAGCTAACACTTCTGATTTCAGCTTATTGACTATAATGGCATACAAATTTTGAGAGGCAATGTGTGCAGTATCTTCAAGACTGTAATGCCAAATATGCATTACAAAAGATTTCTCCTCCCCCTCCCCCTTTCACTCTGTAAAACTCTTTTTATAAAATGCTTTTGCTGTAGTGTATGTTATGGACAGTACATAAAAACATAACATTCTTCATTGTCAGAAGATAAAAGACAATGGCTCAAATGTCTGTTCAATGAATGAATTTTACTGAGTAAGGCAAATAGTGGGAACTGAAATATGAATATATGGGATATTTTCAGTTTAATATATGTATAATGATTTGACTCATCATTAACCTGAATAAGTATATTAAACAATCACTTTCAAAACATTGTAAAAAGAGAGCTGAGAGTCCTTAAACACAATAAAGTATTAAATTCTTATAGATTAAATAATTTAGGATTCAAGACTCCTGAACTACAGCTACTCCGGTGTGGAATTGCATATAACTTTATATTTGTCTACTGAGAAAAGAATTGGACTCCTTAAACTAAGTAAAAAAACTTTATTGCTTCTTTTGACATCAAAAGAGTAACTGTGTATGCTATACACATTCATATTTCGCTATTGCTAATTTTTCCAGTGTGCTCATTGATATTTGTCAATAGGCAAAGTTTTACGTTTGTTGTGGAAAGTCGTTCTACTGTAAAAACAAAACATGTTTTGAGAAAGTGTTTGGTTTACAACTTTTTCAGAGGACTATAAATATAGACTTAGAGTTTAATGCTAAAAAGAATTATTTAAATACTCCAGCAGAAAGCATGCTCCTTAAGGAATGAATTATTCTGAGAAGTATATAAGGATGGATCTTCAAGCCAGAACTGGAATGAGAATGTGACTGGGTTTTTGAAATGAAAGACATGGCATATCTCCAGCATTAAGAGGACTATTTTTACTGGACACAAACTATAAAGTATATAAAGTATTCTTAAAACAGCCAGAAGGAAAAGTATAGAAAGCCTTTAGGTTAGCGTTTTCCTAGACTTTTCCAAGAGACCATGACAGCAAGGGATATACTAGTAATACAAACATTCTGGGATTCATGTACCTATGGATGGAGTATATATACTCTAGCTCCTGAAGATAAAAACCAACTTTTAAAATGCCATGAGTCAATATGAAAAAGAACAGCTATGCCATGCTTGACTTGTGCTCATGCTGAGGCTTTTCAGTGCAAGGCAATTTGCCCAGTAAAAAGCTTTTCTTTAAAACTGTGTTTAGTTAACTAAGTTATTTTCTCAATATCAAGCACTTGTTTAAAGCTTAATATTTCTTTATCCAAGTGCAACAGGATGCAACCTGGGATACTTAGGCCAAGAGAAAAAAAAAATAAGCAAAAGAGATTCTTACAAAGTCATGGGGAATTGTCTGCTCTTCCATGTCTTTCCATGTCTGCCCTTGACATGTCTTCCATGTCATGAAAGTGATAAATTCCTATGTGGAAAGAGAAGTCTAAGAATTAATAGATTTAATTAGGCATAGATAGATAGTTACCTGGAAAAGAACATTTGTTATGAATGTTCATCTGTTCTTATGATTTTAAATCATAAGTTCTGCTGTATTTAATCTATAAGTTCTGTTGTGTTTAATCTATTTTTACATTTCATAGTCTTGTTAATACAGGGGGGAAATGACGAATCACAAAGCAATATTCTTCATGTTTTTCAACCATCTTTTTTTGACTTGAAGCAAATATTTCTTCAATGTGAAACTCCCATATGAGTTTATTTTGTTGAACTACTTCTGAGGTATTCTGGATGATAGTTCTAGGTAGCTAAGGGCAGTTGCCCTTTTAGCCTACTGTGCTACAGGGCCAAAAAAACAGCAGCAGGAACTATGCAATTCTCTGTGTTGCTTTACTGTACAAGAAACTCAAAGTATCATTTTATGACTTTGGAGAGGTATACATCTACTTGTAAAGTTTCTTGCTGGTTACAACAGTGATAAATTATGTCCAGAAACAGATAGTACATCTAAGTGACGCATGAACTATAACTCTCAAACTAGTTAGCTATTTGTTTCTCATTCTCTCTTTTTGCTGTGGGTTTTTCCTTCTTAGCTTCCCTATTAAGTCAGTTAGCTCAGTGGTCTCATTCTGTCAGTGGTCAGTCAGGAAAACATGCATGAATCAGGATCCTGCTAAAAGCAAGCTTGTTTTAATACCAATTGCTTGATTCAGCACTTGATTGTTGTTATTCTGTCTGAAAAGTTCTTGGTTTATTATTTGAAACAAACTACTAAATCATGTCTAAATCTGTGTTTATACAGAACTCATAGCTAAATTAGTGGTTTACTGCATCTTTTCTAGCATAAAATATTTGTCCCTGGAAGTTTACTGAAAAGCTGCTCTTCTGAGGGGTGGCTGCATAAGGAGAATAAAACTTTGTTAACCTGCCCAACTTCATGAATCTGAGTTATTCAGCTAGTCTCCTTAGGCTCCCTCTAGACCCATAAACAGTAAAGTTCTCAGAAGGCAATTCACAGAAGGATCACAACTTACATTTTCTGAACTACTTTTTGCAGGAACCCACCTCCCTTACTAATAAAAGTTACTGGCTCAAGTAGTAGTAAAAAGAGGTCTTTAATTTGTGTGGTGAGAGTATCTGTGCGAGTCATATAGAAGAAGAACTCAGACTTAAATGCAGACAGAGTAAGGAGTGGGGCAAAAGAGAAAGAAATTGAGAGGAAGGCAATGATAGATAGTGTAATGGACAGATTGTCCTTTGCAGTTTTCAGATGGAAACCACAGATATTTTTTTTTTTTAATTGTGATAGTATTTGTGAAGTTAATGTTTCTGGTTGTGCTGATTTCTGCTAGCTTTTGCCCAAATAAAAATAATTTGTTAAAGACATATTTGTAAGGACTGGGAAAATGTGGTTTCAAGACTTATTTGAGCTGTCGGTCTCTCTAAGAATTGGTGGAGATAAGATTTGCTATGATATTTGCTGGTCTCCTGAGTATTGTAGCTCCCTTAAAAGAAGAAAATTGCTTTCTTCAGCAACTTTCTTCATGCACGTAATACCTACAAAAGTACTGGCCCATTGGGTGGTGCAGACAAAACGTACAACTTTTTCCACAATGCAGTGGGTTATTATGAAGAAAGCAATGTTTGATGTTGAGGAAATTAAAATCAAAACATTTCCCATTTGTTGAAAAAATGAATCAAATATTTGAACTTTGCCACTTCTTTAAATCTACAAAGTTAAACTGAAATACCCAAACTGGAATTTTTCCTCTTGTAAAAATACACTCAAAACTTGTGTTTACCTACCCACTCCAAATCAGAATTTTAAAAAAGGTATTTTTTTAAAATGTCAGAAATGACTTTTTTTTACAGAATCAATTTGGTTTTCAATTGTAATTCAAAACCAAGGCCTCCTGCATTGTACGCCTTTGGCATGAATGTCCCTGTAATTTCTCAGCTCCTGTTGTTTAAAGGGCAATAGCAATATGTGTAGGCTGGAAAAATAAAGGTCCTCCCAGTTACTTGTATCAGTCCCTTGAAATAGTTTTGCTTATTCTATTTTCTGTTTGGCTGTCTTAAACTGCAGGATTGTTTTTTAATTAGTTTTAATATTCAGAGCTTCTCATTGTATTCCTTCAAATCCTTCTCTGTATTTGGTGGTTTAAATATTATCAAAACCTGCGTGAGTCAAGACGACCACACATCTATTCATAACTAATTTTAGTGAAGCTCCAGCTGTAGTGCTTTTTCTCACTGTGCCGGGTCTTTTTCCCTATCTTCACTCCTTTGGCCATATTGGCTTTTTAAACCCCTCGTTTTATTGCTGTATGTTATGCATTCCATATCCTTTGGGCGCACTTTAATCTCATTATACACGTTTCAGTTTCTCTCTGCTGTTTCCCCTCTGCTATTTTATTACACTCAATTGCACTCAACTTGCTGAATTTTTTTCCCCTAAACTCTGTTATTCTGAAACCCAGTATCTTCATTTCCCCCCCTTGGCTTTACTCTAGATGTCATTTTACACTTAACTAGATTAAAATTACAGTGCAAAGCAGATTTGGTTACTTTACTTGTTCTATAAACTTTATCTCCAATACTGTCCAGAACTAAAAAATTCAGTACAGTAAGAAAAATATGGAACACAAAGCCACAAAAATGATTACATGACAAATACATTAATCATTCAAACAGATCTAGATGTGAGGGAGGGTGAATTCAGAACTCCTTTGAAGAGCCTAAAAGTTTGTTAAGGAGACTGAAAAATAAAACACAAGATGAGACTACTGATGTAAAAATAACACAAAAGGTACCAGACATAACACAGATAAATAATATTAAAAAGTTGAACAAGAACAGAGAAGTAAGCCAGCTGGGACTGAATTATTACAATAAGAAAAGAAAAATGTCTGTTGGCCTTGCTCACTGCCAGTATCACCAGCTGCTGCCTTCTCCCTCATCGCCCAAATTGTCATGTTTTATAGGATTATCTGACTGAGAGATGGCCAAATGGGAATTAAAATTTCCAGGGAGCAGTTAAAGGTATTTGAAATTGAAATGAACTTTTTCTTCTATGCATTAGTCAGAGGTGGAGAAGATAGCTTCTTCATATGCCACATAAACATGACATTAGTCAAGTGTGACATACCCTTACAGACCATTGCTCTTTTGTATAATCTGCACTTTACAATGGACTTTATCTAATATGTTCATTTGCTTTCACAATGAGTAACATTATTACTAACTACATTTATATCAGCTATGCTGTGTCCTTGCATGTGTTGTTCTTGTTTTCTAAAAAAACACTCTGACTAGAGCAAAAGTAAGATTTGTTAGTGTAGCGTTTGACCATCACCAAGATCAACAGAAATGGAGCATTTGGGATCATTAGAATTTCCAGAGCAAGAAATCACTGCTATTTTCTTCAAACATCAGAAAAATTATGAAAGGAATTACAATTTAATTGGCTTGAGTATTCTATGATTCTGTTTCTCTACTAGCACAAGAAATTAATAACAATAAAAATTTTTATTGGTCTGCAAAAAAAATTAACTTGATTTTGATTCTGTTTAGAATATAACTTCATATTGAAATCATCATGGATATACTGTGTACTCTTACCTTTTCAGCTTTCGCCTTGCCACTTTGGTTCCTACTTTTTTCTTTTATTTAAAGATCCCTTCTAAGCAAACCTCATGTTTAGATGTCTCTAATATACTGTTATCTCTTCATATGAAATTAAGAAATATGCTGACCTGCTTTTTCAGTGGGTGACTCTACCCCTCAGCTTTTTTGAGAACTAGTGGCAGAAGCATGACCAAGTTTTTCATTCTCTTGTAACTGTCTGAGGAGTGGTGGGATACTTGCTCTGGTATTGTTTGTGTTTTCTATTAGGAATCTGCCAACATATTTTATCTGAAGTCTTGGCTTCTCTTAGTCCCTCTGTGGGTAAGACCCAATCTGTTTATGTCTGGGAGGGAATATTAAATAAGTTTATAGAAAATTGATGGCTATATCAAGGTTTGAAAAAGGAGAACTGTATTTACCTGCTTTTCCTATACATTAAAAGTGTGAGCCTACCTTTCCTACTTACGTTATCAACTTTTACTATAACAGAGCTACATTTTTATATATATAGAAACAACTTCCTTGAGCAAATATACTTTAAGTTCATTCTGTAAAAATTTTCCTGTTAATTGGCCTGAAGCATCTTCCCAAACCAAGGAGTATAATTTTTTGATGGTCTGTCAATATCAAAATAGAAAATATTAAGTAATGCAAGAGACACAATTAACACTATTCTGTATAACAAGACTTGTATTCTATATAATTAAAGACTTCCATAAAAGTCTTAACTACCTGTACAATATTCCTATCTGTTCTTAGAGGAATTTAAGAAGTCTGGAATCAGAAAGCTCTGTAGCTATACCTTGTACTCCCCACATCTCCAGCTTGACTTGGGAGGGAGTCAGGTTTTAGGAACAGGTTTCTTTGTTGTTTTCTTCACAACCAGCACTTGCAGGGAAATTAATTTTATGTATTGCTATCTTGGCAAGAATCAGAATTCTCATTCCAAGTCTTTTTTCAAACTGTTTATCATCAGAAAAAAATCTTTTGCCTAAGTGGCTGCAAAACTAGAAGATCTGCAGATCTGGGAGTTGTCTCTTACTATACTTGGTCAGCTTTTAGTGTGATAAAGATTACATTTAGAAGTAAGTGGATAGAGGTCATATTGAAGGAAAATGACAAGAGGGACTAGGAATGACTTAATTCCTGAAACAATATTCTTTTTTTAAGCACTCAGATGTGTCTACCTTAGAAAATAATTGAGGCAAGAATAAGCATGGGTTTGGTTGCTTTGGGGACTTCTAGCACTGCAGTGCTCTTTCCTCTAAATATATGGAATGGTCAGATTATTCCCAGTTTAATTTTATTGAGTGATTTAGGAGACACAGTGATTGCTCAGACACAGTACTCTAGCACAGTATGATTTGGATAGGATGTCCTGCTGAGAAAGTCCATTTAAGTTGGAGGGAAATGTTGGTGATAAATTGTAATGAATTTAAAAGCACCAAATCAAGTGCGATGTCCTTAATGAAAATGGATTTTGTTTAGCTGCAATGGGACCATCACAGGAAATGTAGAAAAATAACTTTGAAATTGTGACCTCTCTAAAAGCAGCCTAACATGGCTCAATATTTAGACCTACTCTTCACTGTTTGATACCACCATCTGAAGGAATATCTAATTTTCAAAAATGTATTTGGTCCCATGAATTTTTTAAATTTTTTTTTACTCCTACTGCTGAATGTCTTTTTCCAGCTACTGATTTTAAAAGACTGATGAATTTATGACATTGAGGAACATAGGCATGAAATTAATATCAGGAAAGTAAAGACACAGAAGCATAGAAATGGAACTGATATGCTGTTAGGATGAAGGATTAAACCAGAGTAGTATGCTCATATATCAGACTAAACTGTGATATGGACTTGTTCTTTTTCTATCCCTTTTTTCAGGAATCAAAATGTTCTTAAATCAGTAACATGATAGAAATGTTGATACTCTAAAAGAACTTACTAATTATTCATGGATCGTTTCTCCTGTCAAGCTCTTGGTAATGTGAAATTACCAAGAAAAAACTGTGAAGTGGGCAGGGATTTTTTCTGCTACAATTTGTTCAATTAGAAAATTCCTGTAAACCTGCTAGTCAATAAAGAAAGCAAAGGTATTTGAAATATCGTTTTAGAACAACAGTAATAATACTTAATTCCATGGTGGATTTGCCATATTTAGTACTATAAAAAATTATATCAGATTATATTTTCATACATGTACAAACTTAATTTAAAAAGGGACTAAGGGACTTTCTTAGTAGAGAAAATATTCATGGTCATCAGCAATAAAGCACAAACTAATTTTGTATTCCCCTGATTTTTGTACTTGTTTATTGCTACATTTGCTACAAATAATTATTGGAATATAATTTTCTGTGTGTGCTCATACTATTACTGCATATTTCTCAGCTTCTCCCTCTCTGAGCCTGTACTGTTCCTTTTTTTTTTTTTTTTTGCACTGACATTTCATTGAATTTTTTGGATTATCATCCTACATATAGAAAGGGGCTTTCACACTTTGCCATTTGGCACAAGTTGACCTAACAGCAGGAGTGTAAAGATATGACAACTGAAAAGCTCAGTAATAAGGTATAGTTCTGTGTAGCAAGTACTACCTAAAGGACAGTATAAATGGCTCTGAATTGTGTATCACTATAAATAATATACAATTCAATTATACGAAGTCCCCATTTATCCCATGGCTGTCCCTGTTTTCAGATGTATTTTCATATATTAGTGCCACAAAATATTAGGAGATTAAAAACATCAGACCAGAAAATCAGATGATAAACTCAGTTTAGGGGATGGTCACATATAGACCAGTACAGGCAATAACATGTAAAATGCCTGTAACACTTTTTTTAATATAAAATTGGACTAGTTTACAGTAGAAAATTCAGTCCAATTTATTTAGTTTACCTCACAACTTCAAAGACTGAATTTCCCACTCCGATTGAAAGATGTGGCCCACTGATCTGACCTGTACAGTATGCAAGAATATTCTGTCTAAACTCCATTCTTTTCTCATATACCCTCCAAAGCAGTGAGGTATGAGCCACTGCTAATCTAAAAGCTCTGTGTCAGAAGATGGCAAACAACACTGATTAATCCCCCGCCATGGGAAAGAGTGCTGGCTTGGAATGCAGGCAATAGACATGTACGCCCTAAAAATTGCTTCTGCAGGGATGAAAGAGAATTTGGAAGTCACTAGGAAGCATGGTGCTGTGTTGTTTCCTGTTTGACTTCCCTGTGAAACATAACTCTCTAGATCAGACTCCTCACTCTTCCCCTGCTCCAGCGTGGGGTCCCTCCTACGACAGACAGTCCTCCACAGAACTTCTCCAAGGTGAGTCTTTCCCGTGGGCTTCAGTTGTTCACGAACTGCTCCAGTGTGGGTCCCTTCCACAGCGTGCAGTCCTTCAGACTGCTCCAGCACCAGCTTTCCCATGGAGTCACGGCCTTCTCTGGGGGCCTCCGCTCCCCTGCTCACCTCCGAGGGCTGCAGGAGGACAGCCTGCTGTCTCACCCCAGGCTGCAGGGACATCCACCTCCTCAGGCGCATCTCCTCCCCTCCTTCCTCACTGACCTCGGTATCTGCACAGGGGTTCTTCTCATGTTCCAATCCCGCTACTCACTGCAGGTTCCCCTTCTTACATCTGCCCTCCCAGAGGCGCTACCACCATCGCTGATGGGCTCGGCCTTGGCCAGAGGTGGGTCTGACTTGGAGCTGGGGAAGCTTCTAGCAGCTTCTCATAGGAGCCACCCCTGCGGCCCCCTCCCCTGCTACCAAAAAGCCTGCCACACAAACACATGTAGTCTTCAGCACATACAAGCCCCTGCACAAGTGGTATACACTAGAGACAGAAGATCAAAAACTCAAAGTCTATAACAACAGTATCCCCCCAAACATGCAGAAGAAGATAGTTAAAAGCTGAAGGGCAGTTAGAAAGTCCCATAAAGAAAAAGCCCTTTATAACACGCAGAAGATGACCAAACTAGATCTTGCCTGCTATACCTCACCTGAATTACCTACACTAACTTCAGTAAGAACACCCTTTCCTAGTATACAGGTTATATAGTTTTCCAATGAGTTTCTCTGAAAGCAACCTTAAGAGGTATGAACTATTTCACATTTCACATGTGCTTCTGAAGAGAGGACATATTTCCAAAAGCAAAGTGCAGTCTGAGACCAGCCTGCATCATATTTAACACACAGCAGCAGAGAGGCAGGTTTGTTTCTGTCAGACTTCTGCGTGTCTTGCAAGTTCTAGACATAGACTTGCTTCAGAATGCAACCATCAAAAGTATAGGGCCCAGCTTTGTCACCTTTATCAGTGTACTACTTAGCACAAGAACATTTATTATCTTTACATTTAGATGAAAAGTAATACAGTCAATTAACTAATGGACTATTTGCATTACAAGAGCTTAACATAAGGAAGGCTAGAAGAACATGACCCAAATCAGCTCACTTGGGACACTACCAAAACGTCCACCATACAAGATTTCACTGTACGTCCTAGGAACCTAGCTGAATGGGAACATGAAAATGATGCAGATACCTAAGGATGCAAGCTTCCTAAACGAGACAGGTGAAAGTCACTAAAGGACTTGTGCAGGGGGAAGGGGGGCAGAGAAAGGCTGGCATAGCGCTGACTTGTTCTTATTATGTCACTTCTGACAACGCATCACTCACATTTCTTCTGGGGACATGCATGGAAACGTCATTGACTGTGCAGACAGTAGCGGGTGAGAAACAAGTTGCCAGAAGGCCAAGATACAAAAAAACATGAAGGGAGGATAAATATGTCAGCTTCCTTTTGTATTTAGTAATTGTCCTCTGCAGTTTTGCTAATGGAGAAGGATGCTTGATGAGCATATTTATTATGCCAACAATGTAATTTAACACAGATTTGATGGTGTACAGCTGTACATTAGAACTCAAATTTCTTGGACATACTCTTTCTATGAATAATTTCAGGTAACTTGGCAAAGTAGAAGGCAAACCAAGTATATAAAACATACAGCTTGTAAAAGTTGTTTCTTTTGACTTAATTCTATGCAAGCAATACTAATATACACAAATTAACAGATAAACTGTGTTTTCTCAAAACAATGCAACATGGCAATTAAATAAGAAATGCCTCCAACAAAAGATTTTTCAAAAATTGTGTTAATTCCTCCACTGTGAATTGTTTTTTTTAATTCTTACTAAGCAAACATTTATATACTGTTCATTTTTTGAAAAGGACAGTTCCACAATTGATGGAACAAGCATTAGTTATAATGATATTTCTCTTCACTCCCCCACCCCTGAGAACTTCTATTAAGCTCTCGAGTTCTGTTCAGTTCCCTGAAGCACTTCAAACTAATTCACACAGCAAAATTTTACAGGTTAACAAGTGAGTAGGTATCCTAAGCTGAAACATCGTATAATAAAGGGAATTGTATCTGAAGAAAAATACAAACCTAGCCATGGAGACAAGTAGTTTTATCACACTCCTGTACCTTTCCCCCATACACTACTTGCATAACACCCAATTAAGAGAGGGTAAAACACCACATAGAGAGACAAAAAAAATCATCCTTACCTTCAGAGCTCAGAATGATTCTAGAGGACTAGAGCCTGAAGCCTAGAAAGGCATACATGCCCTTTCCCATTACAAATAGAGCTTTACTCAGTATAAGGGAGCAAAAAATTACAGAACATGAAAAGAAAGCTATGTTTGCTGAGAACTGTGTGACCATTTTCAGCTTATTGGTTATTTATCAGAATAATCTTTAAGCTGTTTCTCTGTAGGATGTTACTGCTACTAAGGAACAATACCATCATCCCCCCCCCCCCCCC
>JANZLQ010000056.1:2040392-2051960 GCA_026212715.1 Elanus axillaris | reverse complement strand
ACCCCACCCCCCCATATAAAAGATGCCTGAAGGGCGGCAGCCAGGAGGGTGGCAAACGGGGCATGGCACGGCAGTTCCTGTGGAATGGACTGGAGCTCTGCCAGCTCCACCAGGGAACAATGGTATCTACCCAGAAGGCCACGGCCTCTCCAAGCTCTGCACCCACCCTGATGGACACAGCTGTCCAGCCAGAGCTCCAGTGGGAACAGGCTGCCACCCTGGTGCCAGGCTGCAGGCTGTGCCCTGCTCTCGTGCCAGTATCAGAGGGCAGCACACCTGTGGGTTGTGCCTCCAGGTAGAGGAACTCCTCTGCTTAGGGACAGACCTCCGGGAGGAGTTGAGTAGGTTGAGGAGTATCAGGGAGTAAGAGAGACTGCTGGAATTGCACCCTACCTTCCCTGGGGCAGGGCCAGGTCTGAGGCTCTGCAAGTGGAACCGAATAATAATGAAGATGATGGTTCATTTAACTTGGAGGTGTCACTGAGGATAAGTCAGCCTACACCCTGCTTCAAAATTATTTCCATAAAGCAATTCTATACAATATTGAATAAAACAAGACTGCTTTGTGAAAAAGAGCAGTGAACAAGGACGTATTCTCGCTTAAGGAAGACTAAGTTGCACACACTCATTAAAAACAGTTCTGTGTAGGACTTTTACCTTCTTTCCTGTATACAACTGATATTTTTGATCCTTCTGTAATTTAGTTTCTGGGCATTGGTGGAGACACCTTTTTGTCTAAAAAATGGTTGCTCTTCAGGAGGAAGTTTTAGTACACACATCAAAGAGACTGGATAAAGTGAAATCAAGGAAGGGGGAGTGGCCATTATAAAGTGGTAAAACCCCTTCCACCTATGAATCATCATTAAACACCTTGATGTGGAGATGTTTGAAGTTTCCTTTTTTGCCTGTGTCACTCAGCGTGTATATGCTCTGCAGGATTTTTGTTTTCCTCATCTTCACACCTGAGCACCTTCATCGGTGCTCATAACCCTAAAATGATGAATCAGCATTGAGGCAAAGCTATGTGAGAATTAAGTTTTGCCTCTTTGTTTATTGTAAAGTTTGTTAGAGCTTGATAAAGATGACTGCAAGTAAAGCTCCTCAGTACACAGCAGTACTGATTCCTAAGGCTATTTAGATGCCTAAGCAAAATTGCAGGTGCCTACAGCATTTCAGAATGACTTGGTTCACTAAGAGTTTGGCAGCTAATTTAGCAAGGACTTTTCTGAAGTCTCATTTCAGAAACAGGCAAAATTGAAAAACAGTTAAATAACAGGAAGATTGTGGCCTTAATTCTTTGATGAAACTGAAGTTTTATATCTATCCACAGGCAATAAAATTAGTTTCAAAATCTTCCTCTCTCTTTCCCTTCCACATCTCAGCCTGAGAGGACAAACTCTCCCAAGTTAATTATCAGTAGGTATACTGACGGATTCGAACTTTAGAAAGATCAAGCATGGTATTTAAAAGACATACAGGTATCTTTTCTGCTGGACTTGGTGTTCCATTGCACTATTGAACTGAACCCCCAACAACTTACTTTTCACTTGAGCGTGGCATTCAGAATTTGAAGATCATTTCCCGTGGTAGTGAAAATTCAGCAGACAACGTTATGCCAGTTTCTTCTCTGTAAGGCAATGTCTTTATGCCTGAGTATTCCACAGAGGTGAATAGAATCGTTCCTGATTCATAGCAGGGTCACTTAGGTCAGGGTGGATGTTCTTGTTTATGAAGAACCAGACTAAGACTCAGTAGATCTGTGTTGATTTACTGTGCTGTCCTGGGTGACAATTTTTCCACCTTTCATTTTCACATTTGTAAAATGTATACTTCATCCTTCTTGTGTGTTTAGAGTCAAGTTGGAGATGACTATTGTTTGGCCTGAAAATTTTTCCCAGCAGTGTTCCTTTGGCTGGGGTTTGGGCTTGGGGTCATTTTGATCTTTACTATCACCTTATTTTTTATTATTATTTTTCCTCCTGCAATTATTTTTTCCTGTTACAACGGGTATACAATAAACTATGTTGTTTGGTTGAAAAATATTTTTCTTTCATATATTGCTTCAGATGACGTATATGACATCTAACCTGTATCAGTACTACAGTGAGCAGAGATTGATTAAGAATGTTGACTGTTCTTAAGCCTGTCATGCTGGTTACCAAAATTGCAAGCCATTCTCTGGTCCAGAATATTTCTTTGCAAATGGTCTAATGACTGTGTCATTCTATGTTTGAAGGAAGCACCCATCTTCTGTACTATTTCTTCATAAGGAAGTGAAAATCAATTCAGAATGTGTAATTAATTTATGAACTATGTCTGCAGCACAGGGCATTTGTCTTACATTAAATTTCACCTTAATGCTGCCTGAGCATTTAAGATATACATCACTCGTGCTGTAATTGCACTGAGTTTTCCAGAGAAGTAGACTCTATTTCATGAGGCACAATATTCTGTGCCCTTTTTTGGAAGATACACATGTTCAGGATAAAGATATTGGAAGAATATTTATTAGGACTGAAAAGAACAGAGGCTATAAATTACAGCAAAGGGAGCCGGTTTATCTACAAAAACTCCAGTGAGGCAGCTATAGTTTAAATAGGTCACCTAAAGCCAGTGTGTCTTCCTTGTAGCCGGGTGATAGTGCTTCACAGAGTGTTTACCTTGTGTATTTGACTTCCTCCTGCAAGGTCAGAGATAGCCCTGGTAGTACTGAGAGTGTTTGGCCTGGAGTTCTTTTCCAGTTGCTGGGAGGGAACGGTGTGGCCTCCTGCACACACAAAAAATGCAGTAGAATTCTGAGACTTTCAGTAAAGGGCAAGAGTTTATTATATGCTGATTTTACTGTTGATGATGTATTTTATTTTGCCTTACTCCCTTTGGTACATGATAGAAATTGCATGCAGAAACTTCTACTTTGAAAATTATTGAGTTCCCCTACCTATCTCCCACAGCACATGCATTCAACTTTACAACAGTGGCCCTTGCCTTTGTCAATCACAGTGTGATTTTAACAAAGAAAATATTTGGATTGTTTTGATATTTGTTCAGGAGGGCATTTTATTCACCTTTGGAAAGCATGTAAATTATTAAAGCCACTCCTGAAACTCTGCAGTTGAATGGGACTTCTAATCCTTGTTTGAAAATATAAATTATTCATTGTAAGATTTAATTTAAAAGTTGGCTGTGTAGTTCCTATGGTTGTTTACATTGCATTCTGGTGAAATTGAAAGCACAAATGAATTCCACTAGGTTTTGTTAGAGACCTTCTGACTCAGTGTATCTGAAGGTTGTCTTTCTATTTCTTTAAGTATATAATCCCCTTGTTTTTGTTTCCTGTATCAAAATAAAATATAGATAAAAGAGAAAGTTGCTAAGTGCCTTTAGCAGTAGCATTTCACTGAATGCTGCCATCCATACACACTGGCCACAGTTGGCTCTTGGATGAGAACCATTTGAGGAAAATTGACATCTGAAGTGGTAGTGCTATTATTTTCATATATTATGTTTCATCATGAGCAAGAAATGAACTGATATGCTTGGACACTGATGATTCAGAGACACTGAATAGCCTATATCATTTTTTGAAAGAGCAGTAGTAGTGTTTGTGGGCTACGTGAATTTTGTTTGGATAATTTTATCCCGTTTAAATGCCCTGCTCCCCCATCTCTATTCCATCCTAATGTCTTAGGAACATTATTGTTATAGCTTAATGCTAAACTTACCAAAACAAGTAAACAGTGTAGCTTCTCTTTTATGCTAGTGTTGAATGCTCTTGTGTGTAACAGATCAAACTGTAGAGATCAGTACCTAATGCCCCTTCCCCAGCAAGCAGAGATAAACGAGCTATATGTCATACGTAAAACAATTTCCCAGTGACTGTTATAACAAAGAAGCAAGGGGTTATAGAATTGTCTGATCAAGCTCTCTGTTTCTTTGTGTCTTCTAAAAAAGCATCAGGGAAAATGAGCAGAAAAGTCAAGGACAGGGTGAAAATAAACACTATGAAAGCACAGCAAACAAAAACCAAGAATATACCTTTATGTTAAACTTTACGTTAAACTTATAGTGAGTCAATGTAAAGAGCAAATAAATAAAGGAGGATATGCTATATGATATCTGGAGATTGTTTCTCCGATTCCTTTTAAGAATTTTCATAAATTGTCATTTTTATTGCTATAGGAATATTTTAAGTATGCAGAGCTGAATTATGCCACTTTAAGATTAAAAAAAAAAAAAAAAAGTATTTATCCCCCTTATTCCTATATGAAAATCCTACATCTCGGAAGCAACTGGTCTGGAGAACAGAACAGACTGTATGCCTTGAATATGTAGGATTATGAAGCAGAGAGAGGCTCCATACAGGTTGGGCTACACATGAGCACAACATAAGGATCAACTGTCTAAGTCCAATGCAGAGTGACTGAGACATGATAGTTTTGTGTGAATCTAGAGAAAATTGGTCAAAGCAGCTGTTATTCTGTATTTAACTTGGTTTAGCTGAGATCAGAATACAGCGCACTGCTGGCCGAATTTGCTCGTGTTGTTTTCTGCTTTAAATTCATTCCTGCTGTGTTTCTGACACAAGTTTCAATGCATGCTGCTTCTGTAGCTTGATGTTATAATATGGGTTTTGTGCAAATGCTTAGTTGCAAATTGCTGCTTCCTTTTGATCATCCATACTCAAATACATTTGTGTATGTCTAAAAAGTGTAATGTTGCAACTGGCTGTCATGCCACCAAGCTGATTTACATGCTGCAATCCTGTGCAGTACCCCCGCTACAGGTCAAGAGCAACCATATGCAGCCAGTTTTTGAATATATCTGTCAGTTCACATCACGTCAACAAGTTTGCCTTTCCTCTGTTTTAAAAAGAAGCACTTTAGAAGAAAGTTTATTCAAAATGTCAGCTGAAACACTCAAAAATCTGTGATTGAGGTGTTAGTGCAGGGAACACTGTGAGATTATTTTATGTGTCAGCGAGTCTGAGAACTAACTGAGCTTGTGGGGTTTTTGTTTTAATGCTTTAGCAAAACAGGGCATAAGGAAACACTTCCTGAAAATTTTCAGGAACTTAGTGCATTTCTTGTCTCCTTTAAGAGACATCATTTTATTAATAAAGATGACATTTAATTTTATTTTTCTGAAAGGTACTTCCATTGTGTGCAGCATTTCCCTCCACAGTCTCACTAATGATATTTACCTTTTGCAGTGTTCAGGAACTGACAGAAAATGTAATTTTCTTCCCCACAGGATTTTTGTCAATTTCAGCAAAATGTGCTTAAGTAGCTTTGCATGGGGAGAAAAGAAGGAAAAAAGATTTCTGTCCTCAGAAAACATGTACTGAGAGGATGTGATGGAAAACTGTGGAATACAACTTCAGTATTAGAGTGGGAAGTGAACACATTTAGGGGTTTTGTTTGTTTTTCTTGAACCTTCTGGAGGTGAGTTCTTGGTTCTATCAAATATTACAGATAACTTCTGAATATGTGGGAAAATGGTTCTTTTCCTCTATTTGCTATTTAATATTTTTTCATATCATTTATGGTTGGAAAAGACCTTTAAGATCATTGAGTCCAACCATTTTCCTGACAGCCTTTACCACATTACGAATAATCCAAAATCTGCAGGAGTCTGTATTCATTGACTGTACAATACTTACTATAGTATTTTACTACAAGTTTCTGCTGTCAAATCTGTAGTCTTTTATATTTGGGTTGGTGTTTGGTTTTTCGTTGTTTTGGTTTTTTTACTTGTTTGTTGGTTGTAGTTTTTTTCACCCTGTAGATCTCTGATTCCAGTATATGGAACACACCTTTGCCATTGGTTTTCTGCCATGTCTGATGGAACCCTAGTGATTCCTTCAGTGTATTCTTCTAGTTGCTCCTAAAAGTTGATTATATCACTCTCTGTAGCTTCAAGTGTCAACCTACAGCATGGTAAATATGCAGCTTTGCTATCCTAAGGTGCTGTCATTTGGATTTTCATGTTCCTCATCTCTAAATCACTTATGTAAAACAGAATAAGGAATGCTTTCCTTTCCTATAGTTATAACCAATGTTAGCTTCTCTAGGCAAAAGCTAAAGCGACATCAAAAAGCAACTCACACACTGAATAATTTTCCCATCTTCCTAACATAGCCACGCCTATGGCCTGGGCACTATATAGTATTTCCAATCTTAGAATAAAACACTCTCTGGGGTTTGGTATTAATACCTACAGAATCAAAAGAAAAGTTGAACGGTGAACATGTGCTGTGAACACTTTAAATTCTGAAAACAAGGAAAGTTATGTGGATTTTCACAGGCTTCCAGACTACAGTTTCTGGAGCAGTTTCTGTTCAAAGTGTATCATACATAGTCTCTAAGGACTTGGTTTATGGCTGAGCTTTCAGGAAGCAAACCTCAGAAAATAAGAATATAGAGCAACAGTTCCATGTCAGACAAATTATTATCTAGCCTGTATCCTTTGGCTAATAGCAGATGCCTAGGGAAACATGCAAGATCACAAGAAATGCATAATGACACTGCCCCACATTACTCTCCCAAAATCCTGCAATTTGTAGCTCAACTATTATTGAACCAAAGGTAATTTCTTTCTATTTAAGAGACTCTGCTTCATCTGTCTGTCCAGCTGTTTTTCGAACCACTGTAGGCTTCTAGCGTCGGTAATCTCCTTTGGCTGAGGCTGCAAATATAAAGTCAGTGTTAGTTAGGTCTGTCTAAGCTTAGGCTCAAGTGTATGTGGAATCATTTGACAAACTGTAAATTTCTTGAAACTCCTGCCTTCTTGCATGGTCACATATCCATCTGTCAGTGAAGCTCGTCAGTTACACACATGTTTTTTCTGATTTACTGTAAATGTACATAATGATTATACTGTTACTTGGATTAATATCTTGGGTCTTGCATGCTTAACTGGCACTAACATTTTTGAGCGCAACTACACAAACATTTTGGGTAACACCTTTCGGGGGGGGGGGGGGGGCAGTATTCTATCCAAGCTGACATATTAGCATATTGGCTTTGACAGTTTTTCATCAAGAAGGCTTTTGAGGCCCTCAATGAATGCTGAAGAGAGAAAGGGGAAGAGTGGGACAGCTTGCTGGGAAACAGTTTGGGGATTTGTTTTTAATTATTATTATTTTTATTATTTGAAGATGGACAAATTGGTATAGTCCCATCCTGTTGTGAAAGAAAAGCAAATTCTGAATATCTCATAGCTGCTTCAGGACCAATTGTTTTTATTTAACCACATGGCTGCAATGCTTTTGACTAAATGGTTACATCTCCTTCACTATATTCTTCTAACAAGGCATATTTTGAAATGCTTATTTCATTTTCAGAGTCATACTCCTCTCTGTGATTTGCAGAACAAGTACAGATGAGAAAGACCTTATGCAATTCTTTAGTCTTGCATTTTGATCCTGAAATAGATGATACTAATAAAACTAAAAGTCTTACATGAAGAATTTTCATCCTCCTTTGGTTAATATGCACCTCATACACACTACTGATTTTCCTGATAAACTGTTTTATATATCTTAGAGGATTTCTCAGTGTGTTTTGTGATTCTTTCAGTAATGATATGTTTATGGGGACAAAGGAATCTTTTCTCTTGAGTCTTTCTATCTGTAGGAAAGGAGCCATCCAATAAAAAACAGTAGTTCTTGCCTTTGTGAAATAGCATCTCTGAAGTATAAAATGGAAGCAAAAGCATAATCAGGTCCTGAAAGCTGGGGGAAAAGTTCAATTTCAGGTTACATTGGGTAGATAGTATGGTAAGCATGAATCTGAAGGTTTTGATATAACTGCATGCTTTGACACAGTTCCATTTTTCAAAACAATCTTAGAATTTATTTTTTTTCTCTTCAAGTCAAATTAAAGCAGAGTACAAAAACTGCCTGCATGCAAAATACTTGCTTTAATACTTTAAAAGCTCAAAATTTGATTACTCTAATTGTGGGGCTTTTTAATGTTTCTTTTTAAGTCAAGAAGACTGGTTCTGTAATGTCTTCTTCATAGTTATGTTAAAATGATGATTTAGCAGATCTGAATTAATTTTAAAATAATTTAGTTTCTCTTGCTTCTATATCTATGTAAATGAAATGAAGATATTATATTCTTTAATAATTCTCTTGCCTTCAGGTTTGATTTTTTTTTTCCTTTTTCCCATTTATTAGATAGCATAAAGTAGACATTAAATGCAATGTGAGCAAAGGTCACCAGGTACGAATTTATATGTTGTGTTAAGCTATGATCATGACTTTATCACCCAAGACATTGCATTTTCAGATGTGAAGGTATAGTGTATCTGCAGATTTTTAAATCTAACTTTGATTTTGGGGTTTGGTTTGGGCGGGTTTTTTTGGTAATGGAAATTGTTGCATGTTTTACCCTTATGTGATATATTCTGCTATACCAAAGAAAATAGAAGCACTCAGATCTGGTATGTATTCCTTATATATAGCCTGGTGGTTAATATGTTGTATATCAAAGAAATTTATGACATTATGTGGCTTGCTCTAAAAGGAATAGAAGTTGCATGGTTGAGATTTGTGTTTTGGGAAAACAAATTCACAAATATCAATTTAAATATATAAATAATTGGTAGAAGCCAGGCAAACCTCTGATCTGGTGTATGTCTCGCA
The DNA here is from genome assembly GCA_026212715.1 of Elanus axillaris. NCBI lineage: Eukaryota > Metazoa > Chordata > Aves > Accipitriformes > Accipitridae > Elanus > Elanus axillaris. The sequence goes on along the minus strand of JANZLQ010000056.1, from coordinate 2,043,313 downwards.
CTGTACATAAGACAAAGGAAAACCTATATTACTGTTTCTAAAGCTTAGGAAACACAGGAAGATGCAGATATAAGACCTGCTGCAAAATCTTAAATCAGTCAGACAAGATTGGTTGAACCAAAAAGATTGATTTAGACTTTGCCAAAATCATGAAAAAGTAGATTGTCCCTGAATGAATTTGATGAATTTCAGTTAGGAATTGTTCCACACCTTGATTAAGAATGAATAGAATTTGCACTTAATGAGGTTAATATTGATTTCCTAGGGAAAAAAATGTTCATATAATGAATTTGTATAGAGGTAAGCTGATACCACTAGCAATAAAGATATCAAAGGTTGCACATTTGGGGAGTGTTATGAGACTCACTACTGTTAGAATTTTCCTGGTAGAATATACCGTTTCCTAATTAGAATACTTTCATACATCATATAGAAAACGTTGAGTAGTACTGTGTATATGATATCACTTTGTCATTAAACTGTTAGTATTTATGGAAGGTGTAACTTGATATTTGTAAGCACTGTGCACTTTTATTGCATATTGTAGTCTTATGCAGTTTTGTGCTCATGGATGCAATCACATATTTAGTCTTTTTTTGTACTATTTATTGAATTATGTAAAAACAAAAGTTTTTTCAAATCTTTATATATTCATAAAATATATATTTTACTGCTCTATTGATACATAGCACCTGATACATTAACATTATTTATAACTTAGAAGCTACATTCTGACAATTTTCGATAAATTAGGGGGTTTTTACCAAAAATTATGAAATTACTGAAATGAATTTTTCCGTTAAAAACTTAAACATTTTCCTCTTTTGAAAATCAACCTTTTTATTTTTTTCAGGATAAAATGACTTTCTTTATTGTATATTGAAATTATTTGAAATTTAATCTTCCTGAAACCCTCAAAACATTGTTTTTATATGGAATAGTGATTCATTAGTGTTTTCAGGTTTTTTCATTTTCTTAATCACTGTGTGGTAAACACCTAAACTGTCAGTCTTCCTTTTTTTCTATTGAACGGGAAATCAGTTTCTTAATTATGAAAAGGTCTAGTTAAAATCTTGCACAATTTTTAACCCTTGCTACCTCTTTGACACTCCAACTTTCTAAAGTTAGTAGGCTAACCAGATATAGGAAAATTAGTTTTAATAAAGATGCTATTCATTTCCCAAACTTACTCTACTGAATTATAAAAATTAAACTGGCACTTGTCAATACAGTATCCGGTCTTGAAATTATTTTGTAACTTCAGTACAACAGTGTATTTAAGAGTGGCTCTTTATTAATAAGCTTCTATAATTAAACTAATGTCTTATAGCCTCTTTTATGTGTAGCTACTTTAAAAATTCATGTTTGCAAAGACTACTACTTTTGCTATGAATGGTGTTGTATATTTTCCTATATATTAAAAGCCTGTTGTCCTTGCATATTATTATTGTGTAAAATACTTATGTATTTTCCATCATTGCCACTGGCAGTATACATGTTCTACACAGTACTTTTTCATTGTGAAACAGTGCAGTGAAGCATGAAATACTGCTCTTGTCTGCCATACGATGACAGCTATTTGTCCTGTGGTGCTGTGTGAAGATCATTAAACAGCACAATACCATCAGTAGAATGAGGCCTACAGTGGAAAGCCCCAGCTAAAGGAATTCATTCTCATAAAATTATAGTGCATCAGTCTAAGGCAATCCAAGGAAATGAAAGGACGACATGAAAGATTTCTTCTTTGTATATTGATTTCTGCTTAAAATGGATTTGTGACATTTCTGCCATCATCAGGTTTGTTTGTTTAACGTATTTCTCAAGGTATTTATTTAACTGTTGAACATAACATCTTGGGAATTAAATGTGTCTTTGTAGAGGAACGTGAACCTAGACCAGGCTGTTTAAAATTTAGTCTATATAAACAAGAGGGAATTAAACAACAAAATGTTCCAGGCACTGGAACTTGATTGTCATGTTGATAAATTGTTGGAATAGTTTTGCCTTGGTTTTCACCCACAGGCTCACAGATGGTTCTCAGGTGCCATTTGGGGGGGGTGCATGGTCAGGGGCTGCTTCCAAAAAGCAGTCTGGATATAGTCCCCTTCTCTCAGAGCATAAGAGAGTTTACAGAAAAAGCCATTTAATGCCAAGATAGCACTGGTGCCTGAGGATGCTCCTGAGAACATTAAATATATTAGCGTAAAAGTAGCTTTGCTATCTGTGGCACATGTACAAGGGAAAAGAAGGGAAGGCAGATTAGATAAAAATTCTTGTTTTCAGAGTATGTTGCAGGGAATTCTCTTTAATTTATATCATATTAGGTGTGTGATGGTTATTGCTGGAAACCTTCAGATTCATTTCATTTTTGTCAGAAAATGCATTTCTTTCTGCCAGTCTTGTTTGGAGGAAATCAGTTCTATTAAGCGTCCATCTTTTAAAGGCAAGTCGTAATGACTGCATTTTGTTCTGGATTATGACCTGATTCCTTTGTGGCACAAATGGGAAGAAATAATATAATAAAATGGCAGATGTGCCACTCTAGGGGTAGACAGAAGATGGAAACGTCACAGGAAACTCCCTCTCTTGATAAACATATGAAAAGCTTACTTCTAATCCTGTGTGACTGGGTGTGGATAAAGAATGTCAAGCCTAAAGAAAATCAGAGATGGAGAATTACCATTTGTAGGTGTCCTGGTTTCAGCTGGGATAGAGTTAAGTGTCTTCCTAGTAGCTGGTATAGTGCTGTGTTTTGGGTTCAGTATGAGAATGTTGATAACACTCTGATGTTTTCAGTTGTTGCCAAGTAGTGTTTATACCAAATCAAGGACTTTTCAGCTTCTCATGCCCATCCAGCAAGAAGGCAGGAGGGGCACACAAAGTTGGGAGGGAACACAGCCAGGGCAGCTGACCTAAACTGG
>JANZLQ010000056.1:2016311-2033964 GCA_026212715.1 Elanus axillaris | reverse complement strand
ATACTGAACTCAAAACACAGCACTGTACCAGCTAATAGGAAGACACTTAACTCTATCCCAGCTGAAACCAGGACAGACTGCTACTTCTTGTAATTGCTGAAGTTAGCATTACTGTGTCTCTGTTGGCTGCTTTCTGGAAATCAGGGACTAAATCTGAAAGAATATGAAGAACTTTAAGTGTAAATCCAAACACGTGCATCGTTCAAAGAGGGACAGTTTGGGAAATAAAATAGGCCAACTTAGGGCTGATTTACATGATTATTCTTTGCTCTTGTAGCTCCAGGCCAAGAATATAGTGCAAATTGCAGAGAAAATGGAGAGCCCTACACTCCAGTATTGACAGAAGGCCACAGGCCACTGTTCAGAACAAGCTTACACTTCCCATTCCAGCAAGTGTAACTGTGCACAGGTTGATTTTAATCCATCTTTGTATTTCTTTCAGCTGTAGGTCTCCTTTCATTGTGACATTTTGCATTTTCAGTAATGTTTATGGTACCAGAGTACTGTTTTTATAAGCTTTGCTTAGGGCCAGAGCTTCCTTTCTGGAAGAAATTTCATTTTCTGGTTAAATTCTAATTGTCTTGTCCAGGGTAATTGTGCATGCACAAGTAATCTATCTGTCTGGGTTTGTGGGTTTGTTTATTTGGGGGTTTTTGGTTTTGTTTTGGGGGGATTTTGTTTGTTTTGTTTTGTTTTTAATTCTAGACTGTAATCACAGTATCAGCTCCTATTAGACTTTCATGTTTAGTCTTCCCTAAATGCAAGACTGTTGCTCTCCTTTTATTTGTTTATTTATGGAAAGAAATGACCACTTTTTTTACCAATTTCTTTCGTTTCTGCACCTTCACCTTTGCAGAGAGTGTGATGTTGCTTACATCTGTGTCGTAGTTTTATGATAGATTTCCAGTTCTTAATTAATGGAAAGTTTAAAACCCACTGAAAGCACCCAAACATTCTTTTGGAGATGTAGGTACTGTCATCTTCCTGTTGACATCCACTGCTTACAGATACACAGTGTTGATTATCTTATTTGCTTCTTCTTTTAGAGTTTTAAACTTTGTGGAAGTTTACTTGCTCTAGTGTTCTCCACAGCTTATTTTATTTTTAACTCTGGGAATCAGTCAGGCTCTTTTGGTAAGCTATTCATTGGTGAATTACCAACTATTGCTGTCCCTAGGAAAAATGCTTCTCTGACATCCCCTCTTCATTTTTCCTGTTTGGAAAGATAAGCTACTTTGTACATTCTTGACAACTGTTCCTTTTATATATAGGCTGTAGCTATTGCATCCCTTTAATGATTACTCATGCAGCCAAGAAGGGCACTTCCTTATTGGCTGAGTTACCCAGTTCATTGAAAAGGGTGTATTTACAGCTGTACCACAGTTTAAAGTGGTTTCTGGAATGAAGGAAAAACTATAATTTAGAAATTAGAATAGAAAATAATAGTTTTCCCTTGCCTGTTACTACCTTAATATGCAGCTAACGTTCTAAAACGTTTCTTGAAGAAATAAAGCTGGTTTTCATCCTTCTGAAAAAGGATCAACTAATCATCTAAGAACATTTTTCTTGGTACAGGACTCCTAAGTCCTGAAGTTAAAGACAGGTCATTTATAGATTCAAAACTGAGCAGATGAAAGAGAGAGCTTTCTAAAAGAAGCAAAATGTGGTCTTTTCCAGTATGACCTTGCTTTCTACTTATTTGAATGTCAGGCAGGTTTTTTTCTAGAGAATAGGTCTACATGAATGTAGAAGAAATTTTTTAAAATAATTAAAAAATTCTGGTTTTACTGAAATCTTTAGGATGGATCAAATTTTGATCTTTGTTTTGAAGAATTCATCAATAATTCAATTTAAATAAGTAATACATATTTGGGAAAGGCATTTGCTTTTGAAGAAAATATACAGTAAGTATATTATTGAGGACAAAATTGACTTTCCAGGGTATTGTAGTTGGTCTTTGAATCATTTAAGCAACAGATAAGAGACTAGCTATGTTTGCTTTATTAATTGTTGTTTGGGGTTTTTTTCTTTCTTTACCTTTTTAGCAGGACTAAGTTGTAGTTATACTTTCATTCTTGATGGATTTTCCCTCTGAAACATGCAACTATGCTAAGTATCTTAGTTTTGAGTAGCATTATATCTCACACACAGTACCTTGATTAAGATGAACTTTAATTAAGATAAATGGTGGCTGCTTAGTCATCTGTTTGGCATGGTAAGACCTGTATCTTCAGACTAATGCTAGAAGTAATGAAAATTTTTCATTTTCTTAGTGAAAGCACAAATGAGATTTTTGCAGGATTGTTGCCCACCTGTCCTAATAAGTGTACACCTGCTAGAAAGCAAGACTAAGCAATTTCATTATACAGATTTTTCTTTATAATGAAGTTGTATTATCTTCCTAGTTATCCCATAAGAATGCAAGTCAGCAGTATCTGTTCCGGGAATAAATTTATTTAATCAGGGTTAGGCTTAATTGCTACTGATGCAAATAGTCTTCATTTCTTAATTCATAGAACAGATGTGGGGGGTGTTTTTTGATTTCTTTAGGAAGATGATCCATTCAGAAATCAAGATAGATTGTTCAGTGGAGAAAACCTCAGAATGTATACATTATTTAGATTTGACATCTCATCTTTGTTAGCAGTATTAAGCATGTCAGCTTGAATAACAATCCATTAAGATACCATTTTGACTGTACATCCATAGGTAGGTTTGGATCTTGTGCAAAGAGAAACACTGGAAAATAGCCAGTTCCTTAATGTCAGGTTTAAACTAAACAGCCTGTTACCCTTCTGGGAGTAATTTAAAATAGCACAGTGTTACTGGTTTGTTTTAAACCAAAACATTCTCAAGGTTCCACTTAAAGAAATAAGGAAAAAGATGATCTATATGACACAAATCTGCCATAACAGAGTTATGCATGCTGCATTAAATTTTTATCCAAAACGTGAGTTCTTTGAGCTTCCAGGGTCACAGAAAATGTCCTGTCCTTTTTCTGGTCTCTGGGTTGTCCACCTGGATTCCGTGTTTTCACCTGCTCAATGTCTTGGACCTTTTCAAGGACATGTACATGAATCCAAATGAGTCATGGAAAATAAAATGCAACTCATTACTAGATAAAACAATGTGAAGATGCTGATTACCTAACTTTTTTACACTTTTATGGGAATGGGGTTTGGGTTACCTCTGTATTTTGGCTAATGCCATGGATTTGTTCTTATCCATATGGATATGAGAATTTATATTGGAATACAGCCAGGTCAATGAATACCTTTTCTCCTACTACTGACTTACAATGCCATCCTTACAAAGGAGGTTCATTTCTCCTCTCATGGGCAATTATCTTAGATTTCAAATGTAGTTAGACAATGCATCAATTTGCATCAAATTATACAAACCACTTAATGTGTGTAATAAAATTTGTATACAGGCTCTTCAGGATCTCACACTCTTCAAGGTTACTTTTTAATAAATCAGTGAAAGTGATAAGTAGCTTGTAAAACACATATCCAACCTAATCTTGGACCTGATTTAATACAATAACTGTGTTCAAAAGTAGATTATGACATATCTTAATTTGTGTATATGTGCTTCCTTAGTCAGAAAACCAAAGCAGACTATCAACTGTGGAAAATAAAACCCTACTTCAGAAAGACATATTTGCTATTACTATTAAGTATCCAATTGCCTTTTTCACTGAGTTAACATAATTTGAATCATTCGATGAAGCACACATGCAGTTTTTACAAATCTAAAGGTTAGTTACCATCGTCATAGCATTAAATTTTAATGTTAATGTTTTCTTGATATGAATAGTCATATAAACAAGTTATTAGGAGTAAACAAACCATATAGTTGTACTTCTTGCTTCAGATTACAGTTAGAATATTTCTCTCAGCTTTTGTTAATGCATCTTGAAAGGACAACAAGCTTTTTGATTTTACATTTTATCATATATATAATCTTGGCTAGGTAGGATTTTTCAAAGGATGTTTTCATACCATAGGCTTGAAGTAATTGAACAATTGTCAACGATGATACCTAACCCTTGTAAAATACTCTCAATATAGTTTTTGAAGTGGTTTAGAGAAAAAATAGTCACGCAATATTTTGTTATATAATAATGAAATATTTTCAATCCACTTCATTGTGAAAGCATGTTATATACACTTCTGGTTTAAACAAAAAGTTAAACAGAGGCCCAAATTTTATGAAAAAGCATATTTTATGAAATTCTACAAATGTATTTTATGATTTGCCTCTAGCCATATACCATTTACTGCTAATCACTGTTTTGCTAAAAGCACTTTTTGTATCCAAAGACAGTGATAAGGGAAAGAAACCATATAACTTGAAAAATAAGAAGCATTGTTATTTTGAAGTATTAGCAGAGAAGTAGAAACTATTTGTGGAAGTTGTATGTAGGAGAAGAAAAAAATCCAACCCTTTATATTTGCCCTCTTTTTCTTAGGAAATACAAGAAGTGTTTTCCCAGACTGCTTTATTCATTTGGAATATTTGTTAAATATTTACACTCCATGATTCAGTTGCAAAATGAGATTGTACTGCAGGAGGCTCAAAATACCAAATAGCTTTCAACTCTCTATAAATATTTATTAGCCTTAGTTTATGGTAAATGACAAAAAGCACAGCTTTAGAATTTCGTAGGTCTTGGCATATTTTTCTTTTTTAAGTGAAATACAGGAACACTAGCTACAGTTTTTTGCAGTGTAATACAGGTGTGGGTAATAGTACAGTGTCCAGTTAGTTTTTATATGATTCCTAGTCTTCCTGTTTTATATCTCCTTCATAAGCAATATAATGTAATCAAGGTAGAACATTTTGTGAAGGTGTAGGGCTGCTTCAGAATCAAACAGATCTCAGAGACAAGATATCCTGTACTTTAAAAAAATATATGAAAACCTCTTCCTGCTTCTTGACCTCTAGTAAATATCTGCAGCCTTCATCTTTCTTGCAGGGGCTTTCTAATCTTTAGTGCAGGGTAGCATTTGGTATTTGATTGTAGCCTTAAGCATAAGTGTCACTATTTCAGTGAGGTAAAGCTTAATCTTTTCATCTTAAAGAATCTATTTCTAGAAGAGATATGGTTTAAGAAGAAGGTTAAAAACAGACGCACTTTCTACTTCTATCAGGGACTCAGGGAACCATACTGAAATAAAATGTCTTCCCATCCCATTTCTCTGACCCCTGGTATCTGGGCTGTGTTACATAATTTTTGTGGATGTTCTCTCTTTTTTCTACCTCAAAATGTTGTCCTGAGGTACTTGAAAGATTTACATTTATCTGGGCTTTCTGTATGTCTGGTAACCTTAATAAACTTCATGGCACCAGCTGGGATATGGCTTATCTGGAAGTGCTATATATTATGGTTATGTCTAGCGAAGCCATGTTTAATAAAACAGATTATTTTAAAAAGTATCAGATGAACTACATGTGTATGTAGTTAGATTACATATGCAAAGCTTGAACCCATTAAATCTGCTATATCCCAACAGTGCTAGGTACACTGCATAGGCAGAGCAACCACTCAGCACGTGGAAAGCAGACAGTGCCTCTGTGCAGTACTGCATACCCTCGACAGACCACGTGGCTATAATTTCTAGACAAAACTTGGTGGGAGCCAGTCCTCATAGCTCCAGAAACATCTCAGTGGGCCTGGAACATATGATGCTTCAGTTATGGGTGACCCATGACTTTATGGAAAGAACGGTGACAAAGCAGGCAGGATACACCTCAGTTGACACTAGGTTCATATATAGGCATCCAAACTGAGCCCCCGTTGTAAGCATACCTGATACAGGCACTGGCTGTTTCCAGAAATTCTGCTGGAACTTCCCATGTGTTAGGCATGGAAGGATATACAGGGCATCATTTCTATATCTGGATACATAATGTGTATTTTTTTACATACAGTCACACTGACTTCCTGTAGTGTCTGTTATGGTTTTGTTTTTCTAATATAGTCTACTATCTTGTATTAGTTGAAGCATATGAGTAAAAGCAAGTATTAACTGAAAATGGCTTTGTACTTAAATCTTTCATCTTGGGAAAATAATAATGAAAAAATCACTTTATAAACTTAAAGTATTCTCATGAGATAATGAAAATTTATTGTTCTTACTAAGCAGAACAAAAGATTATACATCTAGTATTGAAAAAACAAACTGATTTATTGGCACAGTTTTACAAAATCAAAAGAAATATAATGTAATATTATAGAGTTTTAAGGTTTGAAGGAACATCTGCACATTTCTTGTTTTCCACGACCAGAGCGTGTTTTTAGTTATATTTATTTGTTTATTGTTTTAATCTCACATATTATTAGTGCTTCCCTCCCATTCTATGTAGTGGGAGTACATGCTGTGCAGAGAATTGGCTGGAATGTCTGTCTTAGTTATAAAAAGAAAAAAACCTTTTTCTTCACAAGGTACAGGGCATGTTTTTGCATATAGAAACAGTATTACAAAAAGTGTCATATTAAAGATCATGACACATTCTTTTACAAGGCTGACCAAGGTGATTCCAGTTCTCCTTACTTGCCTGTGTAGTAAAGTACTAAATTAAAAAGCCAAGAGACCACAAACAGGTGCAAGCAGAAAGTATCAGGAGGATTCTCCTGAAAGAAAGTACTTTTGATAAAAGTGTAAGGTTTAAAAAATATTTTTTGCTACTCTTAGGCTGTTTCATAAAAAAAGACAAGAAACCCTGAAAATCAAGGGGGGTTTCTCAAAATTTTTTTCTCAGGTCCTCAAATTGGAGGATTTGAAGGGTTTTGAAAGACAATGGAGAGAGACTGGCAAAAAAATGAAAATATGTTATCAAAGGCAAAGTATTTGTGGAAAAAATTCCAATACTTTTAGACATCCTGTTGTTTGTTTTTTAATTGCCAGCTTCTTTTTATCCTTCAGTCCTCTGGCATACAGTTGATTTTCCAGTCTGCTACTGTTTCATGATGTTTAGTAATCCAGTTTTTCTGAGCCCTGAGTGATGACTCCTTAGTGCGTCTGTTTACCTAGGTATTTGCAAGCTGCTTGCCCATAAGCTTTTCCCCACACCTCCAGGGTACACCAGTTTACAGATCATCATTTTTGTGACACACGGTATCTGAACTATATAACATTGAGACCTTCCTGAAGATTTAAAAACAAGTACCCTGCAATTTGAGTAACAGAAATACAGAGGTCTAGAACAAGTCATGCCCACAGGAAGCCATCTTTGGGATTTGGATCAATTGCCTTTCAGGATTAAAGTTTTTTGCCAGGAATGTCTCCTCCTGTTTCCCCTCTGAAAAGAGGAGCTTACTAGCAGTCAGTTCCTTGCAGTCTTTTTTGGTTCACAGTCAGGAAAAAAATCTCCAGTATTCTATGCCCTTGGCATTTTAATGTCCCTTGTATGTTTGCATTGTCCACTTTACCTTTTGTGTTAGATTGCCCCTGCCCTCTTCTTTTCCCCTCCTGTGTAGAACTATATTTGTTTGGGCCCCTCCTTTTATCCCACCTGTATCAGGCTAGAGCAGATAAGGATTTACAGTATTTATCTTTGTTTCTGAAGTGGTTGATACACATGTGAGGCCATGTGATCCTGTATTTAGCTTGCTACACACAATTTTATAAAATACTTTAGGATATCAGAATATCTCACATATTTTAAAACAATTTAGTCATAATACAGTTCATATATTTTTATTTTATTTTATTTTATTTTATTTTATTTTATTTTATTTTATTTTAGTCTATCTTGTCTGGGTGGAGTGCATGTGTGAACACTGGCATTTTATTCTGCTCCTATGGCACATTTTTTTTGGTTTTCCAGTGCTCATGTTGGCCAGAATGGCATGTAATATTAATGTTACTGTGACAAATTTTTACAAGGTCCACATACTTTATGTGGCTATGATGCTTTCAATATTGTAGCATCAGTTGGTAGAGGATTAGATACACAATTAAAAAAAAAAAGCTATACCTTTACATTACACAACAAACTGACGTGGACTCTAAAATTCTTTATGGTTAAGGTGTAGAAGAAAGCATTAGAAATATTCTTATTGCTGTTGTTTTTCAATTTCATAACTCAAATAGAATTTGAGAACAAATTCTATGAGAAATCACCTGTATCTTCATCAGTGTCTCTGCACAGTCAAGCACTGGAAGGTACGTCTGGCTAATACTTTTGTCAGCTCTCATGAGCTCTGAGTGGTGATCGTTAAACCAGGGCTACTTTCATTGACTTTCACAGTGTAGCAATGTTAATGAGGTTCAGTGATTGGTATAAACAGTCATTTAATTTACAAATGCTGAGACCATGACAGACAAGACGAGAACTGTCTATCTGTCTGACTGGTGGTGTCATTTTATTGCTGCTGTGATGGAACCTCATACACTCACATAGAAAATATTAGTTTCGTACTATTTCTAGCCTTGTTCTAAATGTATTCTTTGAGAAATTTTCATTGCTCCAAATTTATCTGATAGTCTCAATAAGTCTGATAGAACAGCAGCTGACATCTGTGGGTGCTTTGCCTCTCACAACCAATCAACTAAAATCAACTCAAAAAAAGCATCTGTCACTGTCACAGCACAGATGTAGTAGAGGAGTTGTGGGTCACAGATTTGTTTAAATGAGTAAGGAAAGGATGGGAAAAAAAGAATACTAGGCTTTGGGGGGGTGTGAACAGTTGTGTTATTTAAACCTAATAACACCATTACTTCACAGTTTTATGTGTAATTTTTTAGTAATGGCAATTGTTTGTCATTCCAAGTAACCTACAATGTTTTGGATTTTTTGCTTGGGTGGGGAGTTTGGGGGGAAAGGTGACTAAATCAGCAACTTTCAGGATGGGAACAATGGGTTTGGGGTATTAACTGGACCCTTAGCCAGAAGAAAATATGGAAGAAATAACAATGAATGCACTTAACAAACAATAATAAAAAAGCCTCCTACCTCCTCACCCAAACAAAACAAAACCATGTCAGGACCTACAATAGGGGGAGGCCAATACAACTGGCTAGACTGCTGTTAGTTGTTTCTCCTAGCATGCTAAATAAGGCATCTCTGCCGGATGTTTTCAAAGTAGGATGTTCCTTTCTAAATCTATTAATCTGTGACTTTTACAGTTTTGACCCTGAATAGTCACTGTTCTGCTAGATAGTTCTGGTTCAAGTCAAAGGACCTGAAAATGGTAATTAAAGAAATATATCCATAAGCAAAAGAACCCGGTGTCTATTTTATCAAATTAGTAAGAAGACAGTGACTCAGTTACATGTGCCTTGGGGTTTGCCTGTGTCCTTGGATTTCATATAAAGTTTTCATACAGTTTTAAATAAAATCAGGACAGTACAGTAGTCCTTTAAGCTCTTCCCCAGTAACCTACTGAATTGTCACAGTCACATCCTTTGCACTGAGTAAGAAGGTAGCTGTTACCTTTTTTGTAAATACCCAGTATGTGGAATTTGGAGCAAGCAAGCGTAGGCTAGATCTGTGTAAAGGGCAAACACTATTTCTTACTACTGTTAGAAGTCAAATTCTCATTCTTCAAGTTGTTCTTTGTAAAACTTCAGAGAAGGCAACAGGGGTATTTATTTATTTTGGTAACTGCTGACTACGTTGTCACTTTTTTGTCTTGGGGAAAGGTGTTGACTTTTCCAGCAAATAAGGTTTTGCTTTTCCTGGATATCCTAACATAATTTAGTGAGGATTTGAGTTATGAGAAGTGGGACAGTAGGGAGCTGTTTATTGTGGGGTTTTTTTTCAGGCAAATGTTATTTCTACAGCCAAATCTTTGGTCCCTATTGTCTTAATGTAGGCTTAAATGATAGAAGCAAGGCAGAAATGCAACTGTTATTTCAAAACAGTAACAGAGCATCTAAAATTTGAAGTTGAACCTACTAGCTTTTGGATGGGACTGCAATTGGCTCTGCTCAACAGGCACTTGCCCCAGGAGCCTTTGCAGACTCACAGATAGAGATGACTGTCCATGTGAATCGAATTACAGCACTGAAGCCACAGTAATCTAAATCAGCAGATGTTGTAAATTTAGAAGAAACACTTTCTGTAACAGCTAAAACACCTGAAAATAACCCTTTCCTGACCAGCTGATATGCTTCCTTCTCTTTCTTTAATCTATGTTATTTCTCTCTGGCTTTTTAAGTGAGGACTGAGTAATTAGTAAATAATCTATTCCTTTATTATTCTTGTTGATCATATACTTATTCTCTTAAGTTTGGTTGTGTTATGTACTGGCTGTTTGACTCAAAAGCAAAATCTTATAAAGTATAATGAATGTCGTGGTTTAACGCCAGCCAGCAAATAAGCACCATGCAGCTGCTCACTCCCTGTCCCTCACCCAGTGGCATGGGGGAAAAAATCCAGAAAAGAAGTAAAACTCATGGGTTGAGATAAGAACAGAAAAGAAGAGAGTAATAATTATGACACTAATAAAATGACAACAGTAATAGTAAAAGGATTGGAATGTACAAATAATGCACAGTGCAATTGCTCACCACCTGCCAATCGACACCCACTTAGTCCCGTAGCGGTGATCCCCCGCCCCAACTCCCCCCAGTTTCTATACTGGCCATGACGTCCCATGGTATGGAATACCTTGTTGGCCAGTTTGGGTCAGCTGCCCTGGCTGTGTTCCCTCCCAACTTCTTGTGCCCCTCCAGCCTTCTCACTGGCTGGGCATGAGAAGCTGAAAAATCCTTGACTTTAGACTAAACATTACTTAGTAACAACTGAAAACATCAGAGTGTTATCAACATTCTTCTCATACTGTACTCAAAACATAGCGCCATTCCAGTTACTTAGGAAGACAATGAACTCTACCCCAGCTGAAACCAGGATAATGAAAAATTAGCCTAAAGCAGTGGTAGCAGCCAGAGTTGTGATATCACTCTGAGTAGGGTTTTAAAGCAGTAAACACAGATGGAAAAATTCCTGACTCCTTCAACAGACTAATAAACCTATTGTTTTTTAATAATGCCTATTTGCAGGGATTTCAGTGAATAAATTTCAGAAAACCTCACTACGGTTTGGAACTTCAAGGATTAAAATGTACAACTTATATTACTCTCCATTTGAAATATACAGCATTATGATATTGGTATTTCAGCACCTCAGTACTTCCTCCCCCCTCCTCCCTTTAGAAATACGCAAGTGAAAATTCTCAGTTGGTATCACCATGCATTCCTCTTCTCTGTGATGAAAGGGCCTAGGAAGAGTCTAGTGATGTAATCATAAGTTGTACATGTAGCTAATCTGTAAAGAACATAATTTATGTTATTACATTCTGACATATTAATTATGTCTTGAATTGATGACTTGCTTTCAAATTAATCAATATATACAGTGCCTCATACTAAAATTGTTTGACCTCTATGAGATGTCCTGTGAGAAGGCTCAGTTGAAGCATTGGAAGCTTTGGTTTATAAATTTGGGGGAACACAGTGGAATCCCTTCCAGTTGCTGTGGGTGACAAAACAATATAAATATAATGTTATTGTGCAAGAACATAGATGATGCAATAGTGTGATAACTGCTAGTAAATATTGATTTTTAATTAACTCTTGCAAATTAATGTATAGTAATGAATATAAGCAATATTTGAAAATAGACTTTACAAAAATTATGGTGTGTCATCACCTTTCCCTTTCATCAAAGGAATATTTAAGTTTGGGCAAAAAAAATAGCAACAGAAAATTCATGCACAGTGTTTTCAGGATAAAAAGCATATAGGTAAAGCAGGAGATTTGTAGTATAGAAAGCTTTTAACCCTTTTAGTTCAACAGTACCTATCTCCTTTCTTGCAGGAGTGGCTATAAATGCATTTATTTTTTCACTAAATTTAGACTGGCAGCAAACACTTATGTGAATTACCGAGTCTGACATCTAATTAACACAGTCTTTGCAGGTTTAATGAGCAGTGATAAATTTCTATCCTTTCTTTGGCACATTTTAATTAGTTGTAATTATGAGTGGAGTGACCTGAAAAGCTTGTTGTCCCATGGATTCGTCATAAATATGTGTAATTTATATATGAGGAGACAGAATGAGTTTTTATGGAATTGAAAAACCAAAGGTTATTTAAACCGTTACATCAGTCATATAATACCCTTCTCTAAAACTCAGGTAAGCAAAACACTGGACATAAACATTTGACTACACTGCAGGTGATGCTTCATAAATTAAATTTATTGTGTTTTTTTGTGTGAAGAATAAGTAAGCATTGAAATCTACTTCATCTGTTGCTCACGATTGAAACGTTGGCTGCTGACATTCATCTTCAGTGTCAGTATAATTTTCAAGAAGAAAGAGAGTGTATGCGTTTAAAATACTTATTTATAAAGATTTTTAGCACTGAATAGTTGCTGAAGTGAAATGAAAATATAATCTTAATTAAGATGACGAGTACAAAGTATTTTCCTTACTAGAGCCTTCCTGTAAAAGTAAAGAGGAATAAAAAATTCTAGCAGCTAAGACTATTCTTCCTTCACAGGGAGTTTCGTGGTCTCTAGAAAGAGACATGGAAGAACTGTCAACAAGACATACAAATTTACTTTACCTAACACAGCATGTGAAAGTAACTGAAAGGCTCGGCCAGTGAAATAAACAAGTATTTCATAAAAACTCTAAAAATGAAGTATGCTAACATTTAATAAAGATCTCATCATGGACTGTACTTTGATTAAAAAGATATAATATCGTAAAATGGGACTTTATGTAACATTTCTTTTGTGTGAATCTGATATTTCACTTCTTTTATGAGTAACAAGGGCTGTTAAAGGAGGCCATGCTGAGTCAGGGTTAAAATCACCTGAGGCCCAAACTTGTGAAGTGCTATACCCTTTGGGAGCTGATAGGAATTCGAGGCATACAGCATCCTGCAGCAGTCACTGTTCTCCATGCTGTGATACACGATGTCCTTTTCACAAGGAGGTGGGTCTCCCAGTAGCGCTATATTTTTTGGCATCTTTCATCCTAACTCCCCAAGTCTGACAGCTACTGCACCATCATGCAGTATAGCTGAAGGTATGGAAGAGAGGAGAGAACAGGTGGGGATTTTTGACAGAATTGTGAAAAAGGGAGCAAAATATCTCTTACTGCGATTGCCAAAGCACTGAACAAATTCCTAGCTTCTGCATTAGCAGCAAGTTGGTGATTTCTTTGGTGTCTCTTGTTATTTTCATTTGCAACAAAACAGCTTTGGGCAGCTTCTCTTGAACATTTTCTGGCAAAATTGCTGAATAAGAACTTCTTTTGAACCTGCATCTCATACATGGCAGCCTGTGCATGGTAGGGGTGGAGAGGGAGAAGTAGAAAATACATTGGCCTTTTCTTCCTAATCTGTATCCCTTTGACTACGGTTTTTGGTTAGTTGAAACTGTTCTGTGATCAAAAGTATAGTCTCAGTCAATCCAGAGATTATAACTGGACTAACCTGAGGTAAAATATAAGAACAGAACTCAAAAAGGAGGAATAGCCACAGTAAAAATAACAAAGGACTTGAAGTTGAAACAGTACATGGATTGGAAAGCTTAAAAATTTTGGAAAAGTGTTTTTTTCCTCAGAGAATCTCTTGAAGATAATATTAAAATAAAGGGTCACTGTCAAGCTCAGGTCTCAGTTTGTTGTAGTGTCTTATTTTAAGGAACTTCTTTCTTTATTCAGTTCTTTCAGAGCATTTACTAGCCTTGTTGTCTGCCTTCATTTTCACTGCATTTTTTCCTTTTATGAAAGATAAGTAAATTGCACTCAATTACTTTGCATAATGATTGATGACAGAGTCTTGCTTAATCATTTTTTTGATGTTTTTTTCTGTCTGTTGGGCTATGCAAGGAAGTGTAGCATTTGTTAATACAGACAGTAATTGCAAGTACAAGCAACTCACTGTTTTTTAACTGATGAGAAAGTTGCTTCAGGTCACAAGTGCAGCTACAGGTTTGTTTCTTAGAGAATAGTTACTGTTGCTTTATTAGGCTAGTTTTAAACAGCAAAATAGATAGGGTTTGTGTCAGTTTCCTTGGGAGCCTAGACCAGACCGGATCAGAAGGACATTTTCTTTCTCACAATCATCCTAAATTTTCTTCTTTGGGCATGGTTTTTGCATTCTTAGAAAAAGAACTGAGAATTAACATTTCACTCCAAAAGGCACAGGTAAAATTTCAGAATCTTATTCTGAAAGCAATTTATTACAAGCAGGGTACTTCTTTGCCAAGGACCATTAGATGCTCCTTAGAAGGCAGGAAAAGTGTGACCTCATATTTTACCAATTTGTTCTTTTGTGGTCTCACAAGACTTTTTTTAGGATCTGGTCCATGTTAGCCATCAATATCATATCATCCCAAGGACTGTTTGCCTTCTGGTAAATTTGATCTGTGGAGTTTGAGAGTTTGATCTGTAGCCTTTCCTTACATGCCATTTATTTTGTTTAGTGAATCGAAGTAACTTCAGCTTTTACTTAATTTAAATTCAGGTTTACTTCTTCAGCAGCACTATTCTACAAAATGAGTAAATCAAGACTAAGTATTTCTGGTGTGGCATTTTGAAACTGAACTGTGAAGATATAAATGAGAGCCTCAGCAGATGAACATCAGATATGTGAGTACGGTTTCTGAGATTAAAGATTAACTTCTCACACTAACACCTTGAATATAAAGGTATCAGGCTTTAGTGTGTCCATTCGTTGAGCTAGCTTTATACCCTGCTAAACTCATCAGGAGCAAAACAATGAAATAAAATATTATGAGAATCAAAGTGAAAATTATCCAGCCTGTGAGTCTGAGACAGGTCCTATAATAATTATCTTTCCTCAAGTACTGCTGCTCATACCTTTTCCATTGCTCTTGCTATTTATACTGTCATCAAGGAGAAAAATAGTTGAGTCCTAAATCTCCTCCACTGTACGTATGAACAGAGATAATGAAAACTCCTTGAAATCCATTTGGGGATGTAATTTGACCTTTCTTGTAAATTCTGTCAAAACTGCTCTGTAAATGGGGAAGGAACAATGACAGAGGATACACATCATTGTCCTTACTATATCTGTGGAGACTACTTAGGAAAGATAATGATAACACACATTAACTCTGACAGGTATCACTTCCAAACAGTGGAATTTCCATTTGGGAAATTTTCTAGTACATTTCTAGCTCAATGCATTGTGTGAAGGCCCTGGCCATGCTGTTTTGGACAGGATATGCCCATATATTTACTGTGCAAGTAAACACTTTCCCATTTGCAATCATGCAAAGGGAAGATGTGGTTTAAATGATGCATGGACTGAATTAAACTGGTATTTGTAATAATGAGCTCAAATAAGTTAGTCTGCATTACTGCAAATAAATTGAAACAACATTTGTCATATACAAACTAACCATGCACATGCATTATTTTTCTGGGTTTGAAAGGATGAATGAATGAAATAAAGCTTTCCACTTAAAAATGACCAGACGTAGCCAGACCAGTGAAGTCAGTGAAATGGTGAAGAGGATAGCAATACATTTAATTTTAGAAAAGGAGCACCATATATGTACTCTACTACATATTTATGGTTATTAAAAACTTGTATAGGCTTTTATTCTTAAAGGTATTTACTCAGGTCTTCAGCATTTGACTGACTTAATCTAAATTTCATTGGCAAGGGGTGAGACTGAAAGTTAGAACTATTAAAGGATTTAGGTGTTTTAAAGTCTGTTTTAGGCATTTAAGTCCAAAATTGTTATGCAAAAATCCTAAACATTGATGCTATGGCTCAGGGCAATTTTGAAGTATTTAGTAAACTTCTTGATTAGTATAAATCTCTCTCTTTGGCTCTACAGAAAGTAGTTCCAGCAATGCTTAAGCCCTACCAGAATCTAGTAGCCAGATGACACTCCTCTTAAATTTTCTGCAGACCCAATTGTTACACCTCTTAAACACAGACAAGGTCTTGCTCCTCAGGAAATACAGCTGTGGCCATTCTGTTTCAGGGGAAGGTCTGTGATAACAAGTTTTGAGAAACAAACTATTCTGTAGACTATTTGCCTAGAAAATAGGAAAGCCAGTGATCATCCAGAAGAGAAACAGACCTGAATGCTTTAGCTGGTAGGAGAGAGTGTCATTCATCTCCCTTATGCTTTTTGTGTATTTTATGACATTATTATTAAATTCTCTCTTCTAAGAAGTAATTGACAGGTTATTTCAAATAAGAGTTATGGTATACTGTACTTAAAGATGTTACCTGGCCCAAGGAGAATTTCTGCCTTCTCAACCATGTCTTTTTCATCTGTTATAACCATGAAAAAGAAGGAAATTAGCCAACTGTAATGCCAACTTACGTACAGGTTGTTTTTATCTGTATTAATGCTTAGAATTAAAATGAAGGCTCTTTGGAAATGGGAATTCTGGTTGGCATGACTTTCCAGAGAAGTGTTTTGAGAAATATTTTAGTTCTTAATTTTTTCACAAAACTTTTTCCAGATGGAACAAGCAAAATATTACTTACGCACTATGTTAAATGAGCACTGTGCCCTGATGCAGAAAAACTGTCTCCCAAGAATTCTAATCTGCTGCTGAACATTATTGATTAAAAAAACCCACAACAACAAAACCCTATACTGGTCTGTGTAGAACTCCAAAAAATATCTATTGATTGTTTTCTACATGAAGGATTATTTTTATTCTGATAAATCAGTTCTTGCCTTTGTGACTTTCCTTGACTCCAACAGAAGCTATACTTGTGTAAATAACTGAGAATATATGTAGCCTTTTCTGTTACAGTAAATGAGAGGAGAGAAAAGTTTTAAGTACTATGTGATAGAATATTTTATGTGCTGTGGTTGGCCCATTTTTTAACAATAAATTCTAAGACCTTCCTGCTCTGTTCCCTCTGTATTCAAAGAAACAAAACTGAGAGGACTAGATATTGGTCTGGAAAATGTGCATAAAGTCTTTCTCTGGCTGTTATAATAGTATTTTTGTGTTTTGTTTTCCAATCATATATGCCAAAAAAGCAATTGAGTATACTTTAAAAAGCTATCAAGAACCAAAATGCAATCACTAAATATTTAAATATGTTTCTACACCTGAGCTTTGTGACTTTTTCTCTCATATACTCAGCAGTCATAGTTATGATAGCCCCAGACTGGACCAGCTTCTACTTTAATGCTACTGTATCTGTAAGGAGCAGGATTAGTTCCAAGATTGATATATTTTATCGAAACTGCTATATATGTATAACACTATGGGCTTTTTCTCTGCCTTCCATTTCCAAGTGGCTACAATGGGTAGCTTTGGTTAGGATGCATTATAGCTGCTGTCAAAAAGACAAAGATGTGGCTGGTTTGTGATTGGGACTGCACTTAAAAGAGGTGGTGGCTCCTGTCTGTTTAAATCAAAAAGGAAGAAGCAGAGTTCTCTTGGCCACAACTACGTGAATGTATTGGGCAGCTGAGTAGCTAACAGTAGCATCATATGTATTTACTTAGTGTTTAGCGTAGACTGAATATAAAGTTCCACTCCAGATTAGATATAATGTGCAATTCCGATAAATAAAGGGAACTGCTGATATATAGTGGCCTGGTTTCAGCTGGGATAGAGTTAAGTGTCTTCCTAGTAGCTGGTACAGTGCTGTGTTTTGGGTTCAGTATGAGAA
>JANZLQ010000056.1:1960224-2016211 GCA_026212715.1 Elanus axillaris | reverse complement strand
TTGTACATTCCAATCCTTTTATTATTACTGTTGTCATTTTATTAGTGTTATTATTATCATTATTACTTTCTTCTTTTTTGTTCTATTAAACTGGTTTTATCTCAACCCACGAGTTTTACTTCTTTTCCCGATTTTCTCCCCCATTCCAGTAGGTGGGGGATGGGCAGGGAGTGGGTGAGCAGCTGCGTGGTGTTTAGTTGCTGGCTGGAGTTAAACCACAACATGTTGAAACTACAGGGTTAAAATCTTAGTTCTGAGCAACCCTACTCCTGCAGTAATTGGAGATAATTTTTCTTTACTCCACCTTCAAGCATGGTTTTGTGGGAAATATTTACTTCTGTTCAATCTGGATCTATATTTAATTTTTTTTCTCATTCTCCTTCTTTATTGGCTTTATGGATCTCCCAATGTCATGGTGTAGATTTATGATTAGCACAATTGTAAAGGTTGCTGTGTTAGCCTTCCTACCTGTTGTACTGTGTCATCTCCAGTGCAGATGTCCTCTCTCCCACTGGCTTTTCTACTGCTGCTCGCTCCTTGCAGTTTTGCACAGAAAAGAAATACACCTGTATTTAGACATCTGAAATAATTTGGTGAGACTTTTTAGTGTTATGACAGATGTAAGGATGAATTCACTGTGCTAGCATTCTTTCTCTGCAGTAGGTGAATAAATAAAATGTCACTTAAAACAAATGAAGAGCAATTCATTGTGATCTGCATGAAGATGGTTGGGATACTAGCTGGGTCCAAACCAGCAAAAAAGAAACCAAGTCAGGACTAGAGGGATGGCCAAAAGAAGGCTAGAGTAGGGAGGAGAATCACTACAGAAGAAGAAAACTGAGTAGGCTGAGGAGAAGACAGCTTGAGCAATCTTTTTGCTGTGATCTGAACTGTGCTCACATTTTATGTAATGCTACTTGTAGTAATATTTGTATACTACTCAAGAAGATGCATAAACTCAGTGGCCTGTTGGGAATGAGATTAGAGGGGTGATTTGTCAGACATTGGAACAAGCTGTCCAGGGAAGTGACTGAGTCACCATCCCTGGAGGTATTCAAAGAGCACGTAGACAAGATGCTCCAAGACGTGGCCTAATGGGCACAGACTATGGTTGAACTCGATGATCTTGAAGGTCTTTTCCAACCTAAATGATTCTGTGATTCTATGATTTATGTATTCCCATCAGACACCTTTGTCCTCCTCCCACATAAAGTAGCTAAATACAAACCGAAAAATGAATCTTGGGTATGTAAGGTTTATTAAGTGCTGAATGGTGCTTAGTGCTCTATAATAAGCTCAGGTAAAGAATATACTTTAGTATATATAGTGTGATGAAAAACATAGGAGAGTCTACTGTGGTTTCCAGAATTACTAATGAAAAAGTAATTAAATTACGTAGGAAAATGTGACTATAGCATGTGGTGTTCAGCTGGGTTTGGAACAGCCAGAGTGAATCTTTTTCTTTATACAAGAAATTTTTATTTTCCCCCAAAAGCAAGTGTTCTTTCTTGCAAGTAAATATTTCCAATCTTTATTGGTGCTTAAATTGGATTTTATTTATACTTAAATCAGTACACTGAAGAATTGTCTGAAATCCACACAGAAGTGCATTTCAATCGAATTAATTTTTCTAAGTTTTTTATAATACTACACTAGGACCACCAGAATGAACTGTAGCAATTTAACAGAATTAAAGTGTAGACTTTTTTTTTTTTAAATCTCCCACTTTAACTATTGGGTCTGGTTCTCATCCTGCCAAATTTTTGCAGACGATGAAAGTAGAAGGAGTTAATTTAATGCATTTAGTAACAGAATGCATCATCATTCCGAAGGCTTGCCACTAAGGAAGTGGAGATGAGAGATGCATGTGTTTTCCATGCACCTTTCAGAGCTGCATATGCTTTCCAAGGTACAGGAAAGTAAAAGCAGACTTTTCCAGAGAGAAGAAATTGACAGATATTCTCCAGGGATAGTAGGTGAAGAGAGAATGCATATGCATTATGTGTCAATAACATTAAAAAGAGGTTCGCTTGCACTTAACGCTGCTGAAAGCCGAGTAGCAAACCCAAAGTACAAGGCTTGAACTGATTTGTGTACAGCAGCTGAATATGGGTGATGCTCTGTTCTTTGGCCATCTAAGCAGATTTCTGCTTTTCAGTGTATCAAGCACCACCAAAAAGGAGTGTAACAAAAGGAAGGTAAATGATGTAGCTATCTTGATGCTTAAACAAAATCTAAAGAATGGAAACAGCCATTGGTTTTACAGTGTTAATTAACTGATGGGATTATGCACTTCCTAAGTGTGTAAAAGAGTTGTCTGTTTAAAGTGAAGACTGGGTAGAGGAGGAGCTCAGAGAAATCTCCTAATAGCAGTTTTGCTAGACTTTTTATGCTACAGCTCTGGTATATGAAGGATGTGGTATATGAAGGATACTGCAGTGAGGGGTTGAATTAGTGGTATTCAGCAGAGGCAGGAGGAAAGGGTAGAAGATGGGATAGTGTTATAAGATCTGTGGAGACTTCTGTATGTGATGGGGAATCACAGCAGTGGCAGAGCCAAGTTAGAAGGGGTTAAGATGTCACCTGATGAGTAGTACTGATGAATAGTCAACTGATGAATAGTGGTTCATTTACCCTTCAGCATTCTGTGGAGAAAATTATATCCGATAACGTCACTAAGGTTTCTACTACAAATTACATGCAGGCAGAGGGTTACCTGGATTCTACTTTCTCCTAGTTTTTGGTGTTTGACTCTGAAATCACTGTCATAAAATAAGACATTTTTTATTTAAATTTAATTGCTACTATTGGATTTTAATAAAGTTAAATTTGTGGTCATGTAAAAACAAATCCACTTTCCTAATATACAATAGATATCTGAGGACATTATCTGAACTATAAAATATAATAATTTTTTTTTAAAATCATGCCTACAGTAATACAGAGCCATAAAATCTTTCAAATATCAGACTCATGTTGTATACCATACAGGAAGTAATAAAACATGGATTCAGACTGACACAGTACAATAAATAAAGTCTGAACTCTTAAAATATGATATAAACTATAATATAAACTCTTAAAATGATTTATAGGATACTTTAGCAAGCTTTCCAAATTATGAAAAATAAGCATCTTTCAGTTATTATTTTTTCAGATGTGACTACTTTTTAGTAGTCTCAGAATTGTACCAGCCAAAGAAAAATAAAATAAAATTATTAATGACAGCATGTACCTTTCTTCTCCAATTAAAAGAAAAACGTTCTGATTAGAAACACTCCCTTGTGTATATGGGGGAAAGAAATCTTCATTTATGTATAAGTTCAAAATGAAAGATGTCTTTTTAAAACAATAAAAGAAAATACCTGCATGCTGAGATATGTCATGCTATGGAATGATGTCAGATAACTAAATGCCATTTTCTGAAATCTTGTCAGTTGTTTTTTTTTTTTGTTGTTTGGGTTTTGTTTGGAGGGTTTGGTTGGGTTTTTTCCCCCAAAATCAGCATTTGTCTCAAATAATAATGAGATGTAGCTGGCAGACAAGACAAGCTAAACAAGTTATCAGAGAAAATGGCAATTAGAGATATGTATGTTACATGTTATTTGCTTGGGAGTCTCTTTACTTTTTTTCTTTTAGAATGGAGCACTACAATCATAGCAAGATCGGGTTTCTCACCAGCTTTACAAAGATTTTCCACCGTTTGTATTGCCATATAATTAGAGGCTTTTCTCTTTGCAGAAATTGGGTATGACCTAGTAATAAATGAGCTTCCAGACAAGCTGCCACAAGGGTGATCATCCTGCACATGTTTTTCTGAACTATTGAATTCGATTTGTAATCCTGTTCAGGTAGTTTAAATGCCAACACTGTTAACTGCTTCACACTGTTAATCACTTCACTTGGATTTTGGATATATGGACCTAAAATCTGTAAATATGATTGAAAGGTATTTTCCCAGGTACTCTATAGATAGATGCATACTTTAGGAAGTGAGTCAGCCAAAACATCTGGGTTGTATTCAGTTTTCACTCACAGAACAAAATCTTCTTTCTAGTCTCTCTTTCTATCAATGCAGAACTTATCCCTGGTGTATACTTTATTTTTGTGTCTATATTCTTTTCATCTGTCCCAAGTAATTCAAAGACTGTAGGACAGTTTTTCAGTCTAGCAAGTTTTACTGGCTGAAAGCTTTTGAGATACTACAGGTCATCCCTTTTATTTCATTCCAGGTGACGACATCTCTCCAAGTATACATTGGAGCTAAGTTTGCTCCTGTTTCATACTTTTTTTTATTCTTTACAGAAAGTACTTCTTGTTCTCTTACAGCAGGTGTTTTCTACATGCTCCCATTTATTTTCTGGTAAGAAGCAACTGAAATAGGAAAGCATGTTCTTAGTGCAGTTTCACCAGTGTCATATGGTCCAGGCTTGTTTGATGACATGGTAGATCTGCTTGAATAGTCACTCTTTATTTCCATACCTGCCAATTTGCATTTGATTTTCTCTTCATTTCCAACATATGAAGACTGCTGTCCTAGTTTCTGACCTTCTGTAAAGAATTGTATTCAGCATTCTTTCATATCTTTATGAATTTCTGTATTTTCTTAGCTTAATATTAATTTGCTTTACCCATATTTTGAATACATCCTATATCCTCTTTGTAGATTTCTGTATTCTGACTTGCTAATATCACTCATGAATTTTATTAGCACTTATGCAAGTCCTTAATAGGAAATTTGGCTGCAACTGAAATTTATGCTGTTTGCTTGCAATAAATCTGTGAAATTTTGACAGATTTTATTGTGAGAATCAGCATTTAAAATAAAATGGCTATCTGAGTTTTGCTTTGGAATCTTATGGGAGCATTAGTATATCTGCATGTGTTATACTCTCATTTTTCTTGTTCTGAATTTTTATCTGTAGGTCTACCTGGATTTGACAGTAGAGAAATCAGTAATCACAGTTTCACCCCCAAAAACCTGTCAGTAGAAAAGTTATAAAGTTCCAGGTTGAATCTGTGCAAGTTCCACAGTAACAGTAATGCAGAGTCTCTAACAGTAGTTTGGAAGTCAATTCTGAAGTGTATTGATAGTTGGTCTTAATACCTAGTTGACTTGTGTCAGCATCACAAGGCCAGCAACATATATTTACAGATTTACATCTTTGTGCCAGTCTCACCATATAAAACAAGAATTTTGGGAATTAGAAATTGAATCAGCCTGTCATGATTGCTGCTTCTGCTCAGATCCTGTTGAACTGTTTATTCCAGAGACAATTGTATTGTTTCTTTTTTTCATTGTTTAAAAAAAAAAAAAAAAAGAAAAAAAAGAAACAACAATCTGTACAGGGCAGAGTACTTCAGTGTGCGTACATTGACCCATGAAATGCTTTTTCTTAATGTCACTTACTATATTGTAGAACTACTATATGAGGTCTTTCAAGAAATTTAAGCTTCAGATACTGTCTACCTTGAACATTTTAGTTATTAAATTGTCTCGTGGTATCATAGGACAATTGCCTTTGGAAGGGATCTGTCAAGGTCTTTCATCCAGACTTCTACTGAAAGCAAGGTGTGCAAGGTTAGATGAGGTTGCTCAGGGCTTCATCCACTTTGATCTTAAAAGCTCCAAGGATGAAGACTGCTCATCTTCTGTGATCAACCTCTTCCACTGCTTGGCTGTTCTCATGGTGAAAACCAGTCCATAGATCCTTTGTTTCAACTTACACCCATTGATCTATGTTTTTTCTGGTATTGGTGGTCCCAAAACTGTATGCAGTATTCTATGTGTGATCTAGCAGGTACTGAGCATTTTTTTATAATTCTTTGCTATATTCAGCCCTACTGTTAAAAGAGCTCTTAGTGCTCAAAATACTGGCTTAAGTCCTTTCTTAATCCTCAGCAATTTGCAATTCTTCTTTCCTGGGTAAAAATCTTGCTTATAATTGCTCTCAGAAGACATCAGTGTGAGTCATTGGAAAAGAAGGGCAAGGAGCACCCTTTCTACTAAATTTGCTGCATTACCGACAACATGTTGTCTATGGGATTCTCCTCCTTTGACACAGATCTTTTCCTTGGGGATGTCACCTGAATCATCTAAGACAATCAGTGCTCTTGTTATTGACTGTGGTACAGCCATACTTCAGGGAACTCTAGTAATAATTTACATGGCAAAGTACCATCCTCACAGAGACAGAGCATAACAGATATCTTCATCTGAAAGGTGGCAGAATTGTTAGTGTAATTATTCAGGAAAAAGAGCTACATTTTTCAGGATGGTTTAACCTCAGCAGCCATGGGAAGTGATTCTAGAGTTTGGGTCCTGCAGGCCATTTCCATTTTCTCTGCATCCCCTGTACCCAGCAGCAGCAATCTACTTCTCCCTAACAAGCATCCCTTGTCTGAAACGTAGGTGGTTTTTTGACTTTCTTCCCTAAGCTGCAGCTTACCAGTCCCACACAGGTATCTGTCTCCTCTTAACGTTCATTGCCTGCAAGTTACCTCCTCCATCAAAAAAGCCACAGATCAGCGCTTCTTCTTGCCACAAAACAGTGGCATTAGAGGGCCTCTCTCCGTGCTGGGATGTAGTAGAAAAAAGCTGCTGGAACAGCAGGTTTCAACTGTGAGAAAAAAGGTGGGATTTCTGGTGGGCTGTGCTGATTTCTGCCAAAGAAGGATATCTTAAAACATTCAGCTGTTTTGTGATGAACAGTTATGAACTTTAAGGTCTGATTGAACTTCAATTGCCCAAAGGAAGTTTCTCAGTACAGCTTTAATACCAAACAGATGCTGTGCCTGGCAGGGACCTTTCCTGCCTAAAATACAAATCACAGCAGCTTCAGGGCTGTTCAGAGCTCAGCTAGCTGCTAATCTTGTCCAGTGGACATTACCATATGGGCTGGTTGAGTTTACTCTGCTCACTAGAAATTTCTCTTTCCATCTGAAGAGTATCCCAGCTTTTATAGCTTCTTCAGCACTGAATGAATGGGTAAGGATGAGGAGGAAGAGTCAGAGAGAAGAGAATGGACTTCTTGTGAACTGAGATAGAGGATAGTAACATGCTTGTAGCCACAGATAATGAAAAAATTTGGGTTTTATACAGAATTTTCTGTGTATTTGCTTAGTTCAAAAGCATGTTCTATCACTCCAAAAATAACACAGATTTATTAAATGGTAAATTTGTAAAATATTTGGTTCTTCCAGGTATTGTGCCTTTCTGTTTCTTATTCAGGCTTAATTATTTAATGTGGAGCATATATCTCTAAAACATGTAATAAAAATGCACAAATCTTACAACAGCTTGTGATACTGAATGATTTTTAATAAATATAGTTTGGGGTAGGTTTGTTATTTCATAGCATAATACATTGAATGAGCGTAAATGAGAATAGATCCAGAAACCAAGATTCTTATCTGTATCTAAACTTAGTCTGCAGTATTTGATCAGAAGTCTCCTAAGAGAGTTTGCTGAAAGATTATTCAATATTGTTAAAAAAGCATGTCTCTGCCCCTCTGATCCCTTTAGCTTTCTCATGTAATTCAAACATGCTAGATTTGGTTTGACCTGGAGTATGATAATGCTGTGAATTTCTTAAAATTCAGACTCACGATCTTTTCCTCAGGGGAAGTAAATGTAATCCTTCAATGTTTGCATTAGATTCAAACCTGAGCTTTGAGGCCACCATTCTATGCCCCACACTGCATCTCTTCAGGAATATGAAAGTGCCTGGTTCAAGTCCCTACTTTACATGCTTTATGGCAGTTTTGAAACTGGAGTTTCCTGTTGTTCCACATTTTTTCTACTTCAAAAGTGACCAGGGAACACCAGGACTTTGTGGGAAGTAACTGCTCCACTGTTGGCAAGTTAGCTCCTAATAGACAGTGCAGACGCTATTAAACCACGGTAAGTGCATGTGAAACCTGCAGATTGATCTGACCCAGATGAGTCAAAGTATTATGATATACCTGAATGAACCCAAGTGGTATTTGCATAACATATACAGCCTGTCAGAGGCATGTCTATAAAACAACTTAAACAACTTTCTTGAGTCTATGGGTCCATCTGTGTGATCAGATCAGAAATGCGCTTTTGAAGCAAATGTTCTGATCACCCCAATCTGCCAGCCTGGTACATTGCATAGTGATCCTACAGTACACAAGGTAGATTTTCTTTACATGAAAGTAGAAGAGAAAACATGCTGTAGGAGCGCGCATGATGTGATCTAAGTGCTAATGGTTATTTGGTCTGTTGAGATCAGACTATAGCTATGCCAAAATAAAACACACTGAAATGCTTATAACGTATATGCCTGGTCCTTGGCCTGAGGTGTTTTTTTCTCTGTATCCATTCTATGCTGCCTTCTAATGTCCATACTACCTCCATGCTACCACACTATCACCTAATGCAGTCATACACAGCCTGTTTGCTCATACGTTGTCTCATGCAGAACTAACTTTTGCCTACTGATGTTGCAGAAATCTTCCAGAAATCTCATCAACATCAAAATAACATTTTTTTTATATTCCATACTGTTAACAAAGAGGTAAAGGTCATTAATATATGTAAAGGCCATGTACTCTTCTATTAAAAGTGTTATTAGTCGTTATTATTGAACTTTCAAATTCTTTTAATTTTTGCTAATGGCTTTATTCAGTTACTATTTGAGCTGGAAAAACACTGGGGGTTTGTTGGGTTTTTTTTCCCCCTCCTTCTCCCCATGGTTTACCCCAAACTTGTTTACAATCCTTGCTATGAATAAGCTGGGGTATAATCAGCCTCCCAGAAACAGCTTAAGTGAAGTGCATTGTGGGGTGGGAGTAGGACTGGAACCACTAATAAATTATCAGTAAGTGTTTCTGTTTTTTCTGAGGTGTCTTCCCATGTGAAAATAAATATTAATTAATTTGTTTAGATTATTGATTTTTCAAAGGATCTTGTTTTTATCTCTGTGAGAAGGGAAGTCAGATGCTTCAAATTAAACCAGTATGCATAATCAGCTTTTATTTTACCAGGTGGGATTAGCATGGCTTTTATAGCTCAGTCTTTGTCCATAGTTTTTCCAGTCAAAGTTTCTATCATTTCAGTAATAAGTGACTTCTTTAATAGCCATAAATTCCATAAGGTTTTTAAACATATATATAACATAGTGAGAGGTCAAACAACTTTTTCCAAAATGAACTGGCAGGTACAGCATACAGTGAAGCCTCAAATTCTACAAACAGGGAAACAAACAATGGAAAAACAACAGGCCAAAATAAACCAAAAATCAGGGTTTCAATACACTAAAAGTTCACTGGAATGATAAAAGGCATAAAATTTCTGAACCAAAATCAGCAGAATGCTGTATTCTAAACACCACTCAGAATAAGGCTTCCATCTGCTACATGCCATTCAAATACATAAGATAATAAATACTCACATTCAGAGAACAAATTATACTGTATTTATGTCATTTCCTTTTATGCAGAAATTGAGTGAAAAAGCTAATTGTAGCTCTACAACTCTGAAGAAAGTTGCCTATATTATGGCTCTGTAATATAGTTGGTTTGAATGGTTTAAACTTCTGGACATTTTAGATTTGTATTCCAGGAAGTTCTCTGTGCAACCATGACTTCACAGGGTTCGGAATTTTTTTCAGGCATGAGACTGTCCCATCAGTGGATTGATTATCCCACTGGTTTTGGGGTTGGTTTTTTTTTTGCCCAGCTGGCCTAAGGTCCTCCTGCTATCATGTGCTCCTATTGTGAATTTCAGGAATAGCATATGATTTGTCAGGGTGATCTTAAGCAACAATGTCTAGGGCAACTATAAGTGTGTCCACTTTAGTGTGCTATATTAGATAAGGAGTCTCTTTACAATTGTACTTTGGTTCACCTTCAAGTGTTTTCAGAGTGCTCTAACTCAATTCTTCCCTGATGACCTTGAATTAGTAAGAGGTGCTGTCCTGTAAGAGTGCAACTAATGAGCTCTAACCCCTAATGGGCATTAGCTCACAGGATCAAACTGGAGCTAGTCAGCTATAACCCTTTCAAATATATTTAACATGGTCTGCTGGTCCTCTGCAGTGAATGATTCACTCTACAGATTTCACTCCTGTTGTGCCATGCTACTTGCTAAATTAGATATAGTCTTTGTTCATCCTTTTTCTATTGTATTTTCTACTGCTTCAGCAACAGTAGGAATGTACCTTCTTTACCTCATATGAATCAGAGAGGATCTGTAAGGGGACACACAGCTTTTGAAGAAAAACCAGCATTTTTAGATCCAATGATCTTGGCTGAATTGAGCTTCAGAACTATCAAGGACAACACAAGACAGATAAAAATAGAGTGGATATTTAAGATTTGATGCAGCTATTTTAATGCTAATATCTGATAAGAATGCCATGTATGAACTAATTTCTTTGCTTTGTAGTAAATGCACATTTCACTGATTTCAGCAGAGATTATATGACAAGGGCAGAGTTCAGCTTTCATGAGAAGTCACTTCTGCTGAGAATGTGGGACATTCAGTTCAAGCTTTCAACCCAAGTAAACAAGCATGTTTTAGAATTTTTTTCAACCTGCCAGTTTTACAAATTGGAATTGTAAACTAATGCATATTTGTCAAGCATGCCACAGTGTGAGAAATTCACTAGGGAAGAACAAAAGTATAATTTACTGACTGCAGTATTTTTCAAATTATTTAAATATTATTCCTCTCCTGTCTCCTTTCTCTGAACTTTGTACACTATACTTTACTGAGGACTGAAAATACAAGGTTATGATGAACACCTCCATACAAATGAGTAAATTTGTTTTATTATTCAGAAGAATCAAGGGCACTAGAAGGTCTTGATATTCCCAGAAATGAAACTGCATGCAGTTTGATGTGGTTTCCCCTGTCTGTGATTATGACAAAGATAGCATTAAACGCATTATATTAGAAACTGATTTCCAGTTTAAGTCCTGTAGAAGAACTGTCAATCCATTCACTGGCATAACAGCAACACACAATTAATAGGGCTTCCTAAGCTGGTGACCTCTCCCTGCTATCCTTCTGCCTTTACAGAGATCCATCTTTCTCTCATTCTTTTTCCTGGAAGCTGACTTGCAGTGGCACTCCCAACAAATGCCACACAGAATAGTTTACATTTTTCAGTTCCTTGACTCTAAACACAGTGGTATTCCAGTGCTTTCCAGGCTCTGCTTCACCTCACTTGCAGTCTTCGGTATCCTGGACCTGGCATCTGTTATCTCAGTTTATTCCTTCATTTTCAGTTCTAATTGGGAGGCTTTTGTTTCACAACTGAGAACATTTTTCTATATTCCTCATCTCCTTGGTCTGCTGCCCAAATGCTCTAAATTTCCTGGAGTCCTTTCAGGCTTGTTCACTAGTTTTGGGCTATTTCAAGGACTTTCTACATAAATTTTAGGCTTGCTATCCTCTTAGTTAATGCTGTCAGAAGATCAAATACTCATTTGATTAAAGAACTTGCTAGGACCACCACATATTCAGAGGAAGATGGAAGCAGAGGAAGGTGGATAATCCAGACAGGATGTTGCAAGAAATCTTTACCCATTCCATATCTTATGCTAAATTTTGTATTAGTTTATTCTTGTGAGAATATTCTTTGAGCAAGACTCAAAACATTCACTTTAAGCAATTTGCACCAATTTTGCAGAATTCTTGAAAGAGGTATGTTGTATCCATTTGGGTCTGGTTTAATGTATCCTTTAGCCATAGCTTTCAGAGCTGTTAGTGCTATGATCAAGAAATAAGCTTGGTTTAGAAATTGGAAAATGGTTAATATTAAGGGAGAAAAAAACTCTCTGCCCTTTTGTTGGAAAATTCTGCAGATAGTGACAGAAAACAATTGCCATTGCTTTTTTTTTGTATTTTTATTTTTAATTCTGGGAACAGAGTAAAATGTCATCACCTTATAAAGTACACATTTATACAGGCTTTCAGAGATAAAGCAAACAGCATGTTCATCCTCTGTGAAGCAAACTTTGAAAGAAACTGGATGACCAGTCTGTTTACTATATGCTCTGCCAACTGTGTTGCAAATTAATGTACTGTAGACTGCTGGGCAAAATGGTTTGCAGATTTTTAGGATGAGTGTGAACTGTTGCCATAAATATAGGTTTATAGATCAAACACTTGGCAGTGCTGAGAACATTGAGAATGATGGCAGCTCTCCACAGAAGGAAATGGTGTTTCGTGTGACCTTCCAGGCATCTTCTGTGTGGATTAGCACAGACACAGTCTCTGGATTGATGATACCAGGCACAAGCTCAGTAAGAAAAGTATGTGTGTTTATTACTGGAGGGTAAAGGGCATCTTTGTATCTTTGCAGCAAGTTGTTCCCTCCCTCTAAAATAGTGTTGTTCCCTGTCTTCCAGCCCCAATTCTCAAAACTGCTCTGGGAAAAACCAGACTTGACTAGCACAGTAGCCATTGCAGCCTGTGTAAACGGGCTCAAAAGCTGTGATGTTGATAATGAAACAAGGTTTGAATTTGGGCCTAATTCTTCAGTGCGTTAAGGACTCTCAGTTCCACTACTAAGATCTGAGAATACTCAGCATTTTTTGCAAGGAATTCAACACCTTGCAGAATTAATCTCTGGATGAATTCAGATGAGTTGCCCAGGGCAGGTAATTATGATGAACAGGTATTAAAGAAATATCTGACACTGTAAGATACAATAAAAGAGATGCTGTTGTGGCTGGTCACTAACATCCAGAAACTGTGAGCTGAACAAAAGATTAATTACTTATAGAATGTTTAAATACTTCTATACATTTTTTTAAAAAATGCCCCTAGTTAATTTTTAAATACCAGGAATCATGGTTTTAGGCTTTTATTTTCAACAAGTAATCTCTTTCAGTTTTAGCATAGACTGGAAATGCTCAGCCCTGGTGCCATACTTCAAATTGTAGTCTGCCCCAAACAGTGCAATTAAAAAAGCAGAAGCTGTGGTATCCATTTAAAAAAAAAAAAAAAAAAAAGAGAGAGAGAGAGTAAATCTGGAATTTCTTGTATGTTGACCTTGCTTTAGGAGTTGAGGGTTAATAATAAATTATAATAAGAAATTATTAATAATAATTCAATTATTTCCTGTTATTGTGCTTTATATCTATAATTAATTATATGTAAGTATATTTATCATTCTTTTTTAATAATTTAATTATAACAAATATCCAGTAATAAACATTGGATATATTTAAACAGCATATTTTTTTCCAGAGTATTCTACATGGAATAACTTCCAACCACTACCCCAGTCTCTGCCTAGTCTTCAATACAGAGGCTCTAGTGAAATTACAAAAGGGCCAGCATTGATTTGTTTTCAGTGCTGATTAATATGTCAGATAACATTTTCTCTTCTTAAGTCAATACTCAATTTTTTAAAACTGCAACAATAGAAAACTAAGTACTTTTGGTTTAATTCTCACAACTCTAATTACCTGTGCTAAATGTAGCATATTGTTTTCCTGTATAATTTGCTAGAAGATAGGAGATGGATGCCATTTAGAATATTTTCTTCTTGCTTTAGAAGATCACTTTTTCTGTGGTATGCAGCAAATGCTGTGTAAATTCATTCTTATAGCTACTTCCCTTCATATCGAATGCAGATAGAGAGCACTGAAGACACTGGAGCTGTCAGGTGGCCCTCAAATTCGCTGAAGAGCAGAGTACTTTGATTCTATTTCATACTTATTAATAAACTCGAGTTCTGCAATAGCTTGCCATGAATTTCAGAAGTATGTGGAGGGAACATACATGAGAGACAGGGCAAAATTTATGAACAATTGGTTGAATTAGAATCAACTCAGTTCACCTTGGAGATGACTGAGGGGACAGTACTTGTTACCTAAAGGACAAATTCTCATATGGTTGCTTTTCATTATTCTGGTTAAAAATCCTTACAATTACAGAAGTATTACCAAAGATTGTGAATGAGTAATTGATGTACTTGATGTTAGGTGGAGACAGTTATTGAAAGTTTTGCTTTTTGGAACAAATTGAATTAAATGGCTAACTGCCACTTAACATTTGATGTTTGAAGGCATGCATGAAGATATACATGGTAGAGCTTTTTGCTGAGAAATAGCTTTCTGCTGAAAGTATATCTGAAATTGCAGTCTATTATTAATATTGTCGTGAAAGTACTTACGAAACAGTGTATTAATCTAATAGTAAGTCTTGATGTATGGTAATTCTTTCAACATCACTTACTGCTATTGGTCACCTCAAAGAGTACTTTGCATTTTTCTTGGGCTCTCTGGGCATGTTGATGTAGCAATTTAAGCTGTTATCAGAACCTTAGGTTTAAATCTTTATCTGCTTTTTTTTACCATGATGAAATCTGCCTTGTATTGGGGCAGGAACTGTGCCAGTGCCATTGCACAAAGTGAGGCCTAGTCCAGTGGGCCTGTATGCAGTGTTGAACTGGGATGGCTCCAGCTTGTCTTATTTAAATATTGTCACCCCCAGGCCTTTTCAGGCTGCTTTTACTGTTGATTTCCTCACTTTCCTCATAGAGGAATGTGTTTATAAGTTCTTTTAGCTTCACTACTAACAGCCTCCCGTTTAAAAATATTCTCAAGTGCATACTTGCGAATTAATAACATGCACAGTAGCGTGGTTAAGTTGAATTCAGTCCAAGCAGACATGTTCAGTGACAGGGTAACTGCTCATGGAGTTGTGAGTAAGTGGACAAAGTTCCTAAGGCTTAATTCCTAATAGTGATGTTTATACAGGAAAGCTTCCAGAATCGATAGTTTACTTCACAGTTTTTCACCGAACTCTTCAGGGATATGAGTGATGAAATACGAAAGGAAACTTGAGAGGAAATCTGCATTTGTATTTGCATGTGCATCGGTAGGAGAGAGGAGGAAACAATACAGTAACTTGATTTTTTAATTTATTTTGAGCAATGGAATAGCTCTGTGACATATTGTAATTTCTTTATAAATATTGATCCTTAAAATACGGTATTGCTGTTGTGAACAACATTTTGAGACACAGTCTTGGTCACTCAGTAGTGAAAAAGTCTTTCATCTAGAATCAAAAGGGATTGCAAATATTCATAGATATGTATAAACAATAATGACTAGGAAAAGGATCTAAAAATTATTGAGTTTAGGAATGATTTTAGGAAGGTCATAAGAGGGACAAGTAGAATAGTAGTATGCCAATCCACCAAATATTTTAATTGTTTCTGCACTAATTTGAGAAGTAAGGGAAATAAACAGGAAGAGCTGAAATCTTAATTAATGATCACAACAGTGTCTCAATTGGCATATGAGACACTCAGTGGGATAATTCACATGATTAGAATATTAGTGGGTATAATTTGCTCCAGAGACATCTGCAAGGGGGGAAAATGAGAGAATGTATTGCTTTGCATGGCAAGTAGATCCATAAAGAGCTAATACACGTTTTCTGGATAAGGATAAAATGGCCAAATCAGCTGTGAACCACCAGATAGGATTTGAATCTTGGGAGGCAAAAGACTTTTTCTGGAAGAAAAACAAAACCAGCAAAATTTTCAGTTGTACAGACAGTGTTAGTAAAAATTATTTAGAAAATAGATACAAAAGGGTGCAGAATTTCCAGCATATTATTATACAGAAAATGGAGGGGGGATGACAGGAACACGACTAAAAATAATATTACATATGTATTTCTAAACATTGTGGAGGAATGGCAGAAAATGTAAAAGTAACAAAAGCCCGGACGATAATGGCTATGAAAAGGAAAAGTTTACAGTCCTTAGAAAAGAAAATAAAAAACAAAAGCCAAAGAAATAAAACTTAAGGAAGTAGGCTTAAACAGAGCCTATTTCTCCTCCTACCTCTCTTATTCAGAGAACTGGTAGGAAAAATGTGATAGTACACAAGTCTAAGTAGAAAGGGAGTTAACAGCATTTCCACTTCCCTAAACAGACTAAGTTAAAGGCATGCATGTATTTATCCTGGGATAGAGAAAGATTAGAAAATATAAGCAGGGATGAATTAGATAATGTAATGAAATCTTTAATGATCTCAAACAAAAGGGATTGTACATAATGTGGGAAATGTAGCAAACTATTAAGGACATTAGAAATAGCACAAAAACCTAGGCAAAATCCCAGAAGTGCAAAGCTAGAAAGTGATATATTTTTGGCAAAAAGGTTATAAAAGGTAAAAAGAAAATATTGCATAAATAGAGTTCCTTCACTTAGTACTAAGAGAAGGACTAAGGAAAGAACAGATTTACCAGTCAATAAGAAGGAAAACCTATTGAAAAAAATAACAGCTTCAGTTCATTTAAAAACTTTTGTGCTGATTACTTCATTAAGATTACCCTTTGGCTCTCAAAGGACTAGCTCGGGTAACCTCAGAATCTTGAAGTGTCATTTCTGGGAACATAAAAAAAAAAGAAAAAAAATTTAAAAATGAAAACATGGTGTCTGTCCATAAAAAGATAAACAAGGAAAATATGACAGCAAATTTACCTTCCTAGAAAAGTGCTGGAACAATAATCAACTATTGAGCTATCCGTATACATTTGGGGTATAGCCATATATGGTTTCAGGTTGTTTAGCCCCAAAAAGAAGAAGCCTGAGTTAGGAACTAAGACATGAATTAGAGAATTAGTTAAGAGGAGTCATCAATGAGGAAAAGATTTAAGTGAAAAAAAGTTAGATTTTTAACGTTAAGAAAAGAAAACTTCCTGATGTTGTGGACAATGATGCACTGGAATAAATTGTGTAGGACAGCTGGAAGTTTATAAGCCGTACATCTGCAAGGAATATTTTAGGTATCGCTGCTTTTGATTAGGGCAGGGAAATTATGTAAATCATCTTCCAGCATTGCCTATAGCCACACTTTGTAGCTATTTCGATGATACCTAGCTAGTCTAAATTAGTCTTGGTTGGTCGCTAGCTTCCATCACATTAAACTTACCAGAACTTGTATGTAGTTTTTCCATTTCACTCCTCAGAGAGAACTATTCCACTAGCCTTATACAAGTTGTACTGAAAAATATTACAGTTTCAGTGACTTACATTATTTTCTTTAT
This sequence comes from Elanus axillaris, assembly GCA_026212715.1. Lineage (NCBI taxonomy): Eukaryota > Metazoa > Chordata > Aves > Accipitriformes > Accipitridae > Elanus > Elanus axillaris. Next base: position 1,999,161 of record JANZLQ010000056.1, on the reverse strand, counting down.
TTCTACAGGGAGAGAACAGAAACATTTATTTTTAAATTGTTTACAGCATTAGGTAAGTTGCACGCCTGTGACTAAGAAGTTAAGAGTTGTTAAGCAATACCAATAATAACAAAATAGCATCAGAGCTTTTTTTTTCCTGGTGGTGAAATGCTTGCAGAACAAAATATTTAAGGAACTTTTGTACCCTCCTTTAAAAAAATTCAGAATTCAGAATACACTTCTTGTTCTCTTTCCCGAGCACCAGGCTTTTTATTTAACCAAGTTCAGTTTTCTTGTCCTTGGGGAAGGCATGTGGATCTGGGAAGCATGTATTATCATAGGGGTTCCCCAAATGAGGTGGTTATTCGTACAGAGGCCTGTAGAGATCCTTACCTGGGTTTGCCAAAGGTTCTAAAGCTCACCTAGGCTCAAGGGAAGACTGGACAAGTTTTTGGAAGAGATAAGCACTAATGGTGCTTACATACTTTAAAAGATACATCTGGCATCACCGTTGGTAATTCCTTGTAGCAGCTTCTGTTTAAAGGAAGCAGGCAGGCAAAGGTGGTGCAAGGAACATGGCATCAGATAAAAAAGGATGGATGCAGAGAAGCTTACATTCAGTTTACAGGTAAGGTGCTAGACATAACACTCAGAAATGTGCGATAACTGTCTGTTTGATCTGTATGAAGTTTATGCATTGTGGCTGATTTATTTAGTACATCTGTATTGCAGGTCCAGTGATGATGACCGGGGTCAGACACAGCCCAGTGATCGCTCATCATGGCTGTAGTGCCAGGGCAGATTCAGGATTAAGCTCTGGATCACGAAGTTATGTGGTCAGGCACAGGCAAGGTACAGAAGCAAGGACCAAGGGGGCGGCCTGAAGCAGCTTCCAAATGAAGCAGGGGAAGTCTCCCCCCACGTCTTTTAAGGCTCGTCTTGAACAGCTCTTCCTTCAGAGTGGTGTGAATTAAGATGGGTGCCACATCAGAGAGCTGTCCTTGAGTACAGGCAGCTGAACTCCTGGCAGGCAGGGGCCCTGACAGATGCAAAAATAGTGTTGGTATGCCAGACGTTACAGAAGAGAAGAATGATACATAAATATTAACAGGCAAAATCAATTACTTAGAAAATCTGTAATTGCAGGAAACAAATAATTGCTTTGTGAACCTTTATGATTCAAAATAACCCAACTTCTTGTGAAGTAGTGTTAATCCATGCAAGTCAACATATTGTAATCTATTTATGTAATTCTTCTCTGTGGAATTGACTGATGGAAACAAGGGAGTGTTCAAGGTTTTAACTGCCCTTTTAAAAGTGTTTAATCAATAAGATGTTTTCAACCAGAAACAAGTATATTTACTCTTGAATGTGGAAATTTCAATTATACCCTTTGATGTATCACTATAATACTTTGCTTAAAGCAGCCATTATTATACTGCATAGAGTTGTTAGGTCTCAACAAAGCTGGTTTGGTTTGGTTTTCTGAGCCATGTGTCACCACAGCCCTTGTTTTGTATCAATTCTTTTGCAAAGAGTGCAGTGACATGCAACATACATACAGTTTTCAGTTTGAACTATCCATCACAAGAAGGAGACTCTCAATATTTTAATGACCTTTTTTGATTTTTAGAACCCTTGTATTTCTTCTGTTCCTTGGTTTATTCTAGGTATTTCCCCTACGATGTATGTTGAAAGAAAATTCCTATCTATTTAGCCTTCATAAGGATAATCCTCTTACTCCTCAGGATTCAGGCCACTAGTTTTATGTACAATATAAAACCCAGTATGGACAAATCATTTCTGTGAATTGCCCTCACCTCTTACTGGCTATATTTTGGTTGAATTAATGAGAATGTTAAAAATAAGTGTAGTTTGAGATTTCAGGTATGTGCAGGGAGGGTTCCTGTCTTAATTATCTATAGAGAGATTTTGTAACCCTGTATTTACAACAGAGATATTAATCCAGTACATTTATAGGCACATACAAAGATGTTCTGAGGATGTTATGCATACATTTTCAAGGCAACTGCCAGCATGTTTTGAAATACAATTTCCATTTAGTATGAACATACAGTGCAAGGGGCATTGTATGTTTGCTTTTTAATATCTACTGTAGTCCTCTGTGCCTCCCCATTGCTCAGCAGTTCTTCAGAGTACGTACTGCTTCTGGGAATTTTCTTTCATCACCTCTTTCAGTCCCTTTGCCAGTTCACTTTCTCTGTCATACCAGCTTTGTAACATTAATTCTCAACTTCAAAGTAATTAATTTATTTATCTCCTAATATATAATTTCTTTGACTTTCCATTTCCTGTTCCATGCTGTGTTCCTTTATACTTTCAATATCTCTGTTTGACAACTGTTTTCTTGCTGTTCCTTTATCATCTCTTCTTTTTCTTCATGTCCACAGGGATATGGCAGGAGGTGAGTAAGGGGAAGGGATTGCATTCTTGAAATTATCTCTCCCTTCTTTTAAATCACATCTTGAGATTTCTTGTATGATGTTTACAAATACTTAGTGATATAATTACATAATTGTCAAACATATGAGATATGTTACCTTTACTTACAGAAAAAAATAACACTTTTAAAACATTATTGTTCATGTCATATATGAAATCAGTTTACAATCAAGTAGTGATGACACTTTGTGGGCGGGCTGTATTTTTATCGCTTCCAGTTCGTCATTATTCAGTACATTGCTTGCCATCTTGTGCTTCAAATAATATCAGTCAGATAATATAATTTAATAAAATTATAAAATAATAATTTGATAGTAATTTATTCATTAATTATTATAATTGATTTAAGGATAATTTTGTATATACAGCTCCTGAGAATGAGGGCTCTCATATGGCTAGTAACTTCATATTATGATAGGTGAAATCATAGTTACAAATATAACCTCTGTGTGATCTTTTGACACTTACTGATGAGTAGCAGCCAACATGACAGAAATTCATACATAAATATTTCCCAAACCTTTAAAGTAAATTAGGAATGATTACAAGGAATAAAAGCCACCTCAGTGTTACTGGAAGGGTGGGCTCTGCAATTCACCATTAGCATTAATTTCCTGTAATAAGACCGGGGGGGGTTTGCCTCTTGTAACCTTGCCAAATGCTAAACATTTGGGTTGATGTCTTCCATGTCATGTACCTGCCTTAAAGTTTAACTATTTTATAAACATTTAATCCCACATGGCTCATCTAGGTATGAAATCAAGGCCAGGCTGAAAATATCTTTTGTTGCAATAGTAAGGGGGAAAATTCTGTAGCTTTGTTTAGTATTTCATATTTTATATGCAATATATATTTTATTATTACTACATTATTTCATATTGATATATGCAGTATAACTGTAGCATCTGTGGTTTTGTAGTGAGAATTTCAAAGTTGACAGGGAAATGTTTTCTGTAAGGAAGTGCCTTTTGACTTTGTGGAATCTACTCAAATGTGTCTAAGCCAAAAACTTTTGAAGAATCCTATGTGCTTTGCCTAGAAGCTAAAAGCTTTGAGGTACTCTATTGTTGGCAGGGAGTGACTGCTCTTAGTTCTCTTGCGGCTCCCACTGCAGACAAGACAATGCTCTGTTAGCACAGAGAAAACAGGCAGGAGTGCAGCTGGAAGGAGGACAGTAGTTTGTTTCTCTTCTGCTAATAACTGAGGCAGCAGAAAATCATATGCCACAAATGACTTTCAGTTAGAGAGAAAGGAGTAGTCTGTGGCTTTGGAAGCCCAGGGAGACAAAAGCTGGGTCAGAAGGGTATAAAAGTTGGAGGAGGAAAAAGGGAATGGAGAATGGGAAAATGGAGAAAAATCAGAGGTAGCTGGACCAGAGGAGTGGAAACTAGTGAGTTTGATGAAAGGAGAGGCAATCTCCATTTGTGATTTGGATGATCTGTTTAGCATCTTTAACGTAAGTTTTTATACATAGGGTGTCATTTTCAGTGTTCTGGTGTCTCCCAGACAGCCAGGCAGATGTATAGGTGGATCTGAGATTGTTTTGTTTGCAAAACTTAGATTTTTCTTCTCCAGGAAAATAATAAAATTTGCATAAGGTCTCACTGACACTGTAATCTATTCATTCCAGGAGCTCAGGGAGAAATTGTCCTGAGATATGCTCCCATGAGATCAACATTTAAATCCAGTAAACATAAACAATACTTTGAAAACATGAAAATTCAGACATTTATATTGACGTGACTACTTTTGAAGTGTGTAAATAATAATACGGTACTCTATGTTAGAGCCTTGTGTTGTTAAATGATTTAAATGTGTATTGAATATTATTCTCTCACCATATATTAATTTTCTGCTAGCACATGTTTAGAGTTAGGCCCATGTAGAACAACACTGGGAAATGTCCTGTGTTGGAAATGTAAGCTGATAGAATCAGTTCTGTTTGTGAAGTGCAATGTTACATTTAGTTCATGTGCATCTCGTGTAAACTTGTAGGCGGTGGCGAGTGGGTGGATAGTTAACAGTGAGATTACCGTTGAAATATACTTAATAGTCCAGCTGAGATGGGCACTTTGGGAAGGAAGTGAAAATTCATGAGTCCCCTGCTGTTTGGCAGAGTGGCTTAGGGTGCATAATACTGACCAAACCGGCATGTCTGAGCTGTCTGCACAGTAGTCAGCCTACTTTTATTCTGCAGGTACAGGTCCATTTTGTCAGGCAGCAATATCTTTTACAGTGTTGTTTTCTTCTCTCTAGTCTGACCCTAGTAAAAATTAAGCCTTTATATGTTTTGTTTGAGGTATCTTTTATTAGAGAAGATAGCCTACTAAAAAGTTCAAATGAAGCAAGGAACTTCACCTTTTGTTTTTACTGTGTTTATGCCCAAGTATAATTAGGCTGGAGTTTGTGAGGCAGAAGAAAAATAAATACATGTCCTTACCTGAAACAGAATGTTCTACCTTCCATTAGGCCTCCAATGCAACTCTCAGGGGATCCTAATGTTTGACCCAAATGTTTAATATGAACATCTATTTCCTTAATCAGCCAGAGGTGTTGCCAGTGTTAAGCCAGGAAAGCAAGTAGCTGGAACCTAGGAACTAGCAGAGCAGAACACTGTGTGTGTTTTTAATTGAAAGGGAGCTGAACATAATCTTTCACTTGGATGAATATTGCTCAGCAACATCTGAAATCATCTGAAGGCAGTCTTAAAATTCAATACCTTGTGTTTTTGCCTGTATCCTTAGTATGTGTAAGGGAACATAAGGAGGGCTACAAAACCTCTGCTGCTGAGATCTCAGTCATCATTGAAAATACTATTTGATATGGTAGTTTCACCTACACAAGGATTGTCACTAATCTTTATCAGGAAAGCATGTAAAACTGCACATGGAAAATATCCCCCTGTTCATAAAAAGCTTTTAACAGTTGGTTCCCTTCTGAGCCCAAGGCAAGATGATCGGTTGATAGAATACCTTGCTTTGATGTCAGCTGCCAATCAGACAGCAACTTCAATCAAGATGAAACCTCCTGAAAACTGCCTTACTAGATCCCGTAATTGGTTAGCTTTGAGCTTTTACTGTTCAGATTCTCAGGCTGACATTGAAGAATCCTATACTAGACTAGCTTAAATCTCACAGACATTTGATGTCACAGGCATTAGTCTAGTGAGATGCTACACAGTCTCTATTGCTGGGCTAACTATTTCACTGGAGGAACTGCATTAGAACTGGAGTTGGGAAAATTCCTAAATCTGTATAGACACAATTTGAGATATCTGCTTCCCTAAAAAAAACTCTTACCAAAGGAAAGCTCTTCACCATATTATTGCCATCCACATAACCTTGGAATGAAGATGCTTTGACTCACATTAAAATCCATCTCAGTTATACTGCTATAATACAAATTAATGTAAGCAAACCAGATTAAGACTCTTGATACTTTGGGCAATGGTATTGTCACAATAGAGTGTAGCGCTGCCGTAGTGTCAGGGCCTTGAGTGTGCTACTAGATCTTAATCATTTTGACCAGCTTCACCCGGGGCATCCACCTACACATCCTCTAGGAGTTCCATCTATCTCCTGAGCACCTAGATCTTGTCTGAGCTATGTTAGAGCTGACCCAGCTTGCTGACTTATCTTCCTGAATGAACCATAGACCTACAATGTAGGTTGCTTTGTCTTCAGTCCCCTTTTTGGCCATCTCCTGCTGTTTGTGGCTGAACTCCCTGAATAGACACTGGACCTCACCTTATCTAGGCCTGTTCAGATACTGTGGGACTGTGACCTTGTTGATGAGGGCACTATCTGTGCTATGGTGGCCTTTGACTTCTGGCTTGTCCTCCCTCTTAGAGCAGCCACACTTGCTGCTCCTTGATGCACAGCTCAGGATGTCAGTAGTCCAAGTGTTGCTGCATATTGATGCACAGGTGGATATTCAGAAGATGGAACATGATAAGGTCATGAAGGGCACTATATGCTATCCCTGTAATTACCTGGAAGGTGATACTTGTCAGAAGGACCAGGTATCTTATGCTAGTATTAGAACTCTGCCTTCTTTCCAGCTGATGTTTCTGTTTAAAAAATACACAATATGCAATAATAAACTGCATTTTATTGGTTATCACAGTACATATAAAGTATACAGTCATCCTGTAATTAGCAAGCATGATTTAAAGAAAGAGATGGAGAATGTCAGCATCCTTGAAAAGCTGTTGGGATGTTGAACATATTTGTTCAGCCTTTTTGACTCTTCCATCTCATCCTCACCAAAACAAAATTACACTGATATAAAGGGCAAACGACCCTAGACTATTAGTGTTACAGATTGCTAGAATATATTGTGGTACCACAACCACTACATATGTTGTAGTGAAACTTACTGACTTCTCCGTTGTATTCCAAAAAATCTCTGAATCAAACTCTCATGTCTTATCTGTATTCAAAATAAATCATAAGAATGTATCCACAAAAAATTTTGAAGCAGTATAGAAAAAGGTACCATACATATGTTCTAGTCCTTCCTTTTCCCCTAAAGGAAAACATTTGTCAAGTGAGGGAGATTTGGTGCTGCAGATTGACAGAAAGAAAAAGAATTGTGCTATATGCAGTGAAACGAATGCATTCCCTGCTAATTAAAAGCCTGAAATTTCCTTTTCATGGGAAGGGAGGAACACACTGTTAAAACTAAAAGACCTCAAACTAACACCTAATCTGGAAAAAATGATTGTGCTCATCTTTAATTCCTATCTCTAAATGGTTCAACATTGTTAATTTGTGTACAGTATTCATTGTATAAAAGCTTTCTTTAAGAAATAGAAGTCGAGTGTTCAGTAGTGAGTCTAAAGGAGATATCTACCCACACACTTCATACCGATTGTATTTTGCATTAGAATTTTTGCCTGGTTCAATAATCACTGCTGTGGTTATTGACATTAATAATTACTATTATCACATTAATTATTGTTACATTATTAATAATAGCCATAAGTAAAAATCATATAGCAAAATGCTGTTACCTGACTCAAATTGGAATTTATTAAAATAAATGTTCATCTAATCCAAAGACGTGTGAATGAAAACACAATAAAAACTTGTCAGGGAACAATTTTAATCCAACGCAAAGGAAGCCAGATGATTAATACCATGATAAAGCCAAAGGAATGAATGAATATCTGATGGAATACCTGATAGAAATGAATTATTATTGCTACATGTGAAAGAAGATACCCTACTCTCAGGAAAACAGGAAATGAAAGAGTGATAAAGTAAGGTATTTCATATCATATCAAGGAAACTCATTTAATGTAACTTAAAACTTTAAAACCAAGTTTTATAAAAGGAAAAATAAACCACAGTTTATTTTTGAGTTAATAAGTATGTCAAACAGGCTTTTTATATTTTCAAAGTGCCAAACTTCTTCAGGTTCTCCTTCTCTACTGCTTCTCTGTGTTTATGATGTGTTTGCATCACTTCTTTAGCCTCTAGCACATTTAGGCAGCAGAGGGCACAGGAAAAAACCTTTGACTTGTAGGGCATCTTGGATTTTGCCATACTCCATTCTTTTGTCTGTAATAGAGAAGGAAACTCTTGAAATACAAGGGCAATCTGTCTCTCTCTCTCTCTCTCTCTCTCTCTTTTTATTCTCCACATCAATTTTTATCTCTGTAATTCTACTAGGTTTTTCACTTGCCATGTGAAGGGTAGTGCTTTTGTGTGAAGAACTCTATTGCTAGGTGGGAAATCAAAGTACTGTTTCTTTTCAGGGGGAGATGACTGTATTTCAGTTTAAAATTCAGAGGAAATAGATCTGCAAAGAAAAACGTGGGAGGAAGTTTTAAGATTCCTCGGAGTGTCCTACGATGTGCAAAATTATTCTTCAAGACTCTGTGAATCTTTTAGATAATTTCAGGCTTCCAAATGTCTAGCTAGACCTGTTTAAGACTCAGAGACGCATTCTGAGATGTGGTAGATGTAGTTTTCTTACTCCTTAACTTTTATTATTCCTGTCGTATGCTTCAAAAGTTTATAAAGCTTTATAGCTACCAAGTTGACTATGCAATAGCAGTAATTTCAGGGCTAAGGGGAGAAGAGACAACAGTTATTACTTCAGGGCAATGCCCTTTAACTGCTATCTCAGAAATTCATCTTACTCACTCTACTTACTGAAAATCAGGTGCAGTGTTTTCTCTCAAACTGGCCATTTGAAGTTCCCATGGCAGCATTAGGTATTTCCTGATATTGTCAGTAAATAGTTTAAATCTTATGTATTCCTATTTCATATTACCAAGAGTATTTTAAAAAAAGAAACCATTTTTACATATTTTATTTCATCTCTCTTTATTCAACAAGGTTGGAGTTTCCTCACGTGGAATAAAACCAAAAAATAAATACCATGTTTCTACCAAGGGCACATGATTGGAGACTTCTTGTAATGCAGTCTTGGTTACTGATAAGGTTCTCAGACTTTCTAGGCAAAGCAAACCAAGTCATCCCAAGAGTATTGACCCTTGGAAACTGGTAAATCAAAATAAATACCTTATAAAAATTAAATAGTTCTGCTCCCTTGACTTACCACTGCTAGACTCAGCTATTAATCTATAATTAGAATTAATGTAGCTCAGTTCTACTACTTTTACTTGTGCTTAAATCAATACAGCTTTGTGTCTGGAGGAGTATGTTTAGACTACAAACTATGCCTAAATCTTCTTTTGTAGTAACAACCAGACTAGAAAAGAAGAAAAATGGTAGAGCGTGGACTAAAGGAATTTTGTATGAAAACTCAGGGTAAAATAATGGTCTTCTGGTATTCAGAATACTTTTATAAAACTAGTCAGTATGCCATGCCACTGCAAGAAGAACTGAATCCAGACAGAAATTCAGTTGGGAATGATCCTAAACTATTTGGGAATGATAACATTGCATTTAAATACATGACATGGCCAACCCTAGCTTCAAACTACTTGAATTACATACAGTTTACATGCATGAGGCTCCCTGTGGCTGCATAACTGTCGGGGCATTGATAACAAATACTGAGCTCTAGGCTGCTATGGCAACAATGGTAGCAGTACAGGAGTTAGCTAATTTTAGACTAGCTTGGGTATGTCTACAAAGATTGCAGTTACGCTATTGCCTATAGTAAAAACGTAATCTTAGATTACTTCAGCATCTTAAAATATGAAGTAAATCTTAAACACCCAAAAGTGATGTTTAGATGAATGTAATGTGTTACTGGATGTTTGAGCAACTTCAGCCTTTTTTTTTTTTTTTTTGCTGTATATTCTAAGATGTATTGCAGTAATCAAATACAAGGCATAAAAAAACCCATTGACCTCCATGACCAGAATACATACCTGAGGCAAAACCAATCTGCTTGAGATTTCTTTCAGTATTTAGTAGACTGAAAATCCAATAATCTCATTGACAAGAAAGTTAATGTCCATACTTTTCCCCTGGGAATCAATGAAATTTTTCAAATGGGTATGATATTCATAGGCAATAGTTATGACATGAAGATGGGCACAGAGTATCTAATTTTTACTCCAATGGGAATAACACAGTGCAGTGACAGAGGTCACCTTGAATTACAACAGATACATGTTGCAGACTTCTCTGGTCTGGGCAGAATGACAAAATACCTTATGCAGGTAGGCCCAAAGATAACTTAAGGCCTTCAGCAGTCTGCTTTGACTTTCCCTGTATTGCTGATAGCACATTGAAATTAGAATTTGATTATAGACTAATCTTAGTAAACTTTCATACCAAGAATGAATTCTATCAGGGTGCTTGAGGAAATGAATTAGAGAATTCAGCTGAACACTATCAGCTGCTGTAGGTTTTCAAATACAATACCTGCTGAAGACAGATACTCTGACCCAGGTAAGAAAAATATTTTATTGTGGGTTTTGTGGGTTTTGTGGGTTTTGTTTGTTTGGTTTTGATCATGGACTGATTTAACAAAATGTGCTTGCAAATCTGAGTACTCTTAAAGGTTTTCATAGCTGTATATGCTTCCCATTTTGGAAGGTGCTTGAGAAACTTTTGGATTGAGGGGCCTAAATTAAGTATCTTTAGATTATTTGCCTGACACTGCTTCCATTATCAAAGCAGGTCTTAGTTTAATTTAAACAGAAGTTTGCCGTGATTACACAGATGACAATAGGACTGAGTCCCTTGCCAACAAATTGGCTAAATATTCTAACTTTACAACCCATATCACCATTTCATTTTGAGTTAGCTAAGTAACATTGTTATTGCATTAGCTATCTTGTTCAAAAAGAGTTGCCTTTTAAAGAGGGCTTATTTTAATGATTTCTAATAAAACACAAACCAAAATCAGTGCTACTTGACTTTTACAACAGCAAGAAAAAAAAAATGACTTGATTTATAAAAGGCTTAAATTAAAGCTTTGCCTGTGTACATGCATGCATTTCCACACATGAGTTCCAGAGCCTGAAGAAGATAGTTCAGTGTGACATACCCTACATGAATCATAGAATCATTTAGGTTGGAAAAGACCTTCAAGGTCATCAAGTCCAACCATCAACCATGCCCTCTAAACCGTGTCCTGAAGTGACTTGTCTACGCGCTTTTTGAATACCTCCAGGGATGGTGACTCAACTGCTTCCCTGGGCAGTCTATTCCAGTGTCTGACAACCCTCTCAGTAAGGAAATTTTTCCTAATATCCAACCTAAACCTCCCCTGCTACAGCTTGAGGTCATTATCTCTTGTCCTATCAGTTGTTACCTGGGAGAAGAGACAGACACCCACCTCGCAACAACCTCCTTTCAGGTGGTTGTAGAGAGCAATAAGGTCTCCCCTCAGCCTCCTTTTCTCCAGGCTAAACAACCCCAGTTCCCTCAGCCGCTCCTCACAAGACTTGTGCTCCAGGCCCCTCACCAACTTTGTTGCCCTTCTCTGGACACGCTCCAGCACCTCGGTGTCTTTCCTGTAGTGAGGGGCCCAAAACTGAACAGTGTACTCAAGGTGCAGCCTCACCAGTGCCAAGTACAGGGGAACAATCACTCCCTGCTCCTGCTGGCCACAGAATTTCTGATACAGGCCAGGATACTGTTGGCCACCTTGGCCACCTGGGCACACTGCTGGGTCATATTCAACTGGCTATCAACCAGCACTCCCAGGTCTTTCTCTGCCGGGCAGATTTCCAGCCACTCTTCCCCAAGCCTGTAGCGCTGCATGGGGATTGTTGTGACCCAAGTGCAGGACCCAGCACTTGGCCTTGTTGAACCTCATACAATTGGCCTCAGATCATCGATCCAGCCTGTCCAGATCCCTCTGTAGAGCTTTCCTACCCTCGAGCAGATCAACCCTCCCCCTCAATGGCTCAAGTGACAGTGGTTGATAAACAGTGTTGCTACACCAGAGGATGCAATAATGTCCACACTTACAGCACCAATACATGAAGATTTTGCTGAGTATTGGTAACATGTAAGTTACTCCTCCTTACAGTAAAAGCAGTGGGATTATCACATTATTATTTGGGGGATTTTTTTCCTCACCTTTTTTGTCCTTTGTATAAAAGGGTTGTTCCAGTGTGTTGCAATGTATTTTATAGCCTCTGAGGTAGACCTGTTAGAGCTGTAACATCAGTTCTGGAGCGCTGGATCTGGTACCACAGGTGTTCTCTTTCAGGACTGTTGTTTGTTCCCAGTTTACCTGCAGTAAGAAGGTAGTGGGAGAAATGAGGAAGTGATTCTGCATGCAAGAAAGGAGGAAAATAATAAGAGGAAAGTCTTGTTGCTTAGAAAGAGCAACAAGTATCATTTGTTTCGCTTTTTTTTTTTAACAATGTGTTTGTTCTCTTCACCTCACTTCATCAAACAGCCTTTTTGCAGATTTGAGGACAATCCTGATGTCTTTTTGATGATTATTTTCCTGACGTTGCCTGAAAAAATGTGGGTTAATCATAGGTATCTAGCAGAGAAAAAAAAGTTTTTGAATAAAGGTCATTTGGCTTTAGTGCCAATAGAAGAAAGGAGGTTCACAAAATGGGTAACAGAATGATCATGAATCAAACTTTAGGACTAATGTAACTGAAATATATCTCAGGATTTGATGGAAGTTGTGTAGGAATAATATTTTCCCTACTTGTGCTATTAGCATATTTTTAAATCTCATTTTTTTCAGAACTGGGTATATGTGAAAACAATATATGTGAAAAACAAGGAGACAGAAGGCAAGGTGGGTGAGTGTCACTACACAGAATGTAATTCTGAAGAGTGTACTGACTACTGAAATAGTAAACACCCAACAGGCCATTACATTAGAAGGGGAAATGTATTCTTGTCTCAAAATTAGCTTAAAAGCTACTGACGTGCCTGTGAAGCTTTCACTGCAGAATTAAACAAATCAAAACTGATCTTGTGTCAGCAAGATAACATATTAGGCATATTGAAACAATTCCTGAACTCAGGTGTTCAGAAAGCAACGTGCACCAACAGGTTGCACGGGCAAGCTCCAGCACAGCAGTTAGCAGAAAGTACAATATGGTATTTTCCTTAAAGTGGATGCTCAGAGGATCTGTAGAAATGATTAGCAAAAGAAATATTTACCTCTTTGGAGGGATGAGGTGGAAATACAGGCTGACCAACTTTTACTGCGTATGGAGTATTAAGGTCTGTATCTTCTCTCCCAGAAATTGATAGGAGTTTTGCAAATAGGTTAGCACAAGCAGCTACTCAGTTTGGAGCCCATAAGCAAGAAATGAAAAGATGAAGTATGGCTGGTAGACTATGAAAGAAACCCCTGAGATGTAAACCTGGCTTCTGTTCAGATTTTTTTCTGAACAAACTTGCACAAGGTCACTTTCTGTATGCAGTCTCTCTCGTTTGTAAATTAAGAATAATACCTGCCTGCCTTGGATTATTTATGCTGAAGATTAATTAAAATTCATAAAAGCACTTTCAGAATTTAGTGTTGCAAAAATGCTAAAAGAAGATTTGTAACTTTGATAGAGAGGAGACCTGTGATGAATGGTAAAAGGAAACACCACATAGTAGACAGCTAATGTGGTTAGAAGAACTGCCAAAGTTTTTGTCAGTCTTTGTGATGGATGGTTTTCCTGAGTCTTGTACCTTTTTTGTGAAAGGATGGAAGTTTTAAAATTATTATTCTTTATTTTTTCTTGAAAAATTGCTGTTAACTGTACAACAAAACATACACACTATGGAGATTTTAATGAGAGGCTGGTTTATCTTCATACTATAAAAGTCTAATTATGGCTTTAAATCATAGGTTGCCTCAAAGAATCTGAGCAAATTAATAATATGGGAAGCTGACCATCAGTTACAGTGGAAAAGGAGACCCCATTTTCCTTAGGTGCTCTAACTTGAAAGGAGTACTGCCACAGGAGAATATCCTTTGCAGACATTTGGCCGCTTTCTAATCAAGGAAGAGGAAGAGGAGACTGACTCCTTAAAAATTTTTCCATATACCATTTTCTGGCCCAGGTGCCAATCACAGTCTGCGCTTAATTTTTTATTCCCAAATGGAAAGTGTACGTAGTGCCTGTGATTCAAGTTGTTGCTGGGGTTTTTTCCTCTGTGCTTATTGCAAATAGTACTGTACACTCCGGGTAAGAGTCTCTTCACCTCCTTTGATGCCTTGTGACATGACCAGGTGGAATTATATAGGGGCTTGAAATGGGTTCTCGTGTAAGCACTCGAAGAACAGTGTCAAGGCATTCGGTGAAAATGCGAATGAGATTCAGTGAATATATCTAGGAATATTCAAACCATAGCACTGTGTGCCAAATTCTTGTGGTCATCTAGATACTAAATGTTGCAGACAAAACACAGTGAAGGAGGTAATGACTCTTCATAAATGTAGTACATTCATAAAGTCATCTGTGATGGTTCTCAATGCACATCTTTTAAATTCTATTTTATTTTCAAGCAGACTATCTGATTATAATATTGAAAGATTTTTTTAGAATATAATTTAAATTTCTTGGAAACATTCATTTAATTATTCTGAGATTATTGCATAGTATCTATGTGTATATAATTTCCAGATAATACTGCTGAAAAAAATCCATTTTTAAAAGGAAAGACTGAAGAATTCACTCAGCGTTTACATATGATCTGTTCTGTAGTGTTTTTATTTGTAATAAAACTAATTAAAAAAATAGTATCAGTTCTTGGGTTTTAACAGTATCAGTGTTTTATAATAGCATTTCAGCTTGCTTCTTTGTTGCATTTTTCCTTACATTTCCATGTAATTGTAGTGTAACATATATAATAATAATATACTGAAATAAAATGGAAATGGTAAAAAAATTATAGTGAAAAGTTAGAAATATTTTTCAGCAGTAAAAATGGTCTCTGTTAATTAATTTCAAATACGAAGTGATAACACTTCTCTTCCATTCAGAAGGTTAGTTGAAAGAATATTTGAGTATATCATATCTGAAAGTCCTAACTGTATTCTACTATCATTTAAATTATGTCCCTAGCTATAGATTATCAAATTAAATTTAATATTAGTAATGTTTTAATTGCATTAAAGGTTTTGCTGCTTGCTCTTCTCTTCTTGCAGGATTGCCATCATCAAAATCATACTTAAAAATAGAAACATGAAAACACGGGTCACTGAGAAATGAAAAAAAAATGTGTTAAGGCTTTGGATGAATAGTCAATAGTTATCATCAGCTACACATTTAATTTCCATCTTGATCTCAGCTTATATCCTTTTCTTCGATGGAGAATATCAACACATATGGGTTCTTCTCTTTTATCATTAATTCAACAGCACAAAGACCATTCATTTCCAAAGGCTCCTTTCCTCCCACTCCAAATTATTTCTTTTTTTCTTTGCTTTAAATTCCTTTTGGCCTAAAGTTCTTCGCAACCTTTTCCTTATTTGTTGAAGAGATTCTATTTTTTTTAATAAATGATGACTTCCTTGGTAAGCTTTTAAAATAACCCAGATATGGAACTGATAATTTTTACACTTCCATCTAACATATGCACCCATCAATTA
Source organism: Elanus axillaris (assembly GCA_026212715.1). Classification (NCBI taxonomy): domain Eukaryota; kingdom Metazoa; phylum Chordata; class Aves; order Accipitriformes; family Accipitridae; genus Elanus; species Elanus axillaris. Next base: position 1,983,720 of record JANZLQ010000056.1, on the reverse strand, counting down.
TTTCTAGGCATGCTACCAATTCAAAAGTATTTGAAGCTAACATTTACAAATGGTGATGGTGGTTGAGTGAGATTTGAACAGTCTTTGCACTATCCATAGCATTCATGCTTTGTAAAGCACTTGCACAACAGAACTGCTGATAGACAGATGTTTCTGTCACAGAAGGTTGAGAAAAATTGACATTCTGTCAGATCAAAGAGGAAACAAATTCCAAGAAACATCCTACCTTCCTATATTTTGAGTAAAAATCTAGATATTACCATGAAAATTGTCCTTGATGATTTCAAATAGACAAATAGGCATCATACATACATGTATATGAATTCCAAGATAGACATCAAGTGTGACAGCTAGAATTCAACATTGGTGTTTCTCTAGACTGAAGTAATTAACCTGAAGTTAACATTTGGCTTGATCCTGGAAACTAAGATGGAAAAGAGAGCAGTCCTTTGGATCGCAGAGTTTGTGTGCACAGAATGCCACGTTTCTTCTTCCATAAATTATTTATACTTAATTGCAATTATTGAATGTATATTTGCCTGTATAGTTTGGTTCAATTCTGTTAATTATTATTGTTGGGCAGAACTGACCTCTGTATAGATGTAGAAGATTCTATTTTCTCTTACACTCTAAGTAGCAACTCATTTTCCTTGTTTCATGTGAAAAAAATGCCTTCCCCTATTTTTCCAGTAAACAGTCTTTCATTAAAGCTTGATTTTTCTGTGAAGTCTCATGTAAATCTGTAATTAGTTTCTGAGTTCCAGTCAATTAAATACTGGCCTAAAATAGTTCCTATTTGGAGTCTCATGGTATTTTGGGCCTCTGCGGTGCGAGGGTTACACTGTGCAGAAAGTCAAAAACTACAGAGCAAACAGTAGTTAGACTCTTTGGGGTTATGTAATTATTTAGTTACCTACCAAAAGGGGAAAAATGCTCGTTAAAAAGAGAAAGCTTTACAACAGCTGTGTAGCATACCACATGTCCCACTAGTTCAAGCACTGGAATAAAAATAAAAACAGATACACAATTTTCTTTATGTTGAAATGGCTCTAGGCTTGGTTGGGGTTTTTTTGGGGGGGTGGGGGAGTGTTTTGTTTGAAATATATAATATTTAAAACTGCATAGGTTTAATTTTTGCAAATACAGTCTAAAGTATTTCTGAAACTTACCATGTCTACACTTTTCCCTCAGTACAAGGCATGGCATTCATTTTACTCAGTTCACATCAGTTCAATATTGGTGTACAGTGGATTAACTGATGTATTTGTAGATGAAAGGAGGTATAGATGAGCTTGTCTCAATTACAGAAGGTACAGATCTTACTCTGTTGTGGTATATTCAAGGAAAGAGGAAAATAGACTGAAGACAGACAAAAAGCTCTCTATTGTACTTTGTACTGGGAAATGGATTTTATGACTTAAAATATGAACAGAATCATTGGTAGTTCTTACATTGCCCCAACTCTGCAAACTGTAATGGAAACCCACTAATCTGAACTTTTTCTTGTTTTTTTGTTTTCCTTCTTGTTGTATGTCTGTGTTTGAAAGATGTTAGTAATCATCCACTATCATTGTGATCTACTGTAATGACTATTATTATTATGTTTTCTTTTTATTAAAAAAGTGAACTAGATGTACAGTACATTTTGCAAATACTGATCCTCATCTCCCTTATGTTAACAGAAACCAGGAATAATTAAGCTCAAGAGAGTGTAGTCACTTCGATGAATGCTACAGGACAGGAAATTCAGCTTGTGAAACTTTCCCCAATTTTTATTGAATATCAAACTTCTGCATCCATGTTAGTAAGGGAATTCTTCTCTGCCCTAGTGAGAGCTAGGTGGTTTTTTTAGTTATAGTAAGGAAGATGTTTAGCATGACTGTTTTTCCCTTCTACCTACTCTTTTTTCAAGGCTTAGGCAAACTGAATTTATGCATCATGAATGCAGGCAAAGTGAGTTGTTTTAGGATTTAACATTACTGATGAATACCTTTTAAATGAAATGCATACTTCACTTCTCCATACATTTGCATAGTGTCTGGCTTTATTTTGCTTTTCTTTTTTAAAAAATCATCATCCTGCCTAGCTTATTGACAAGATCAGGATACCAGCTTAGGAACTTCAATGGATGAAAAGCTGCTCCCTGAGCACAAAAGCTAATGAGTTCTGGTTTCCTGCAGTTCTGTGTCCTTTCTCCTTCCATCACTACTGCAATACCTCTAGCTCCCCCTCACCCTGCATGGTATCATTCTCTTCTATTTCTCCTGGCTCCTGCTGGTCTACAAGCAGCATGGGCTGTAACTCATTCCAAGACAAGTGCTGAGGGCCATCTGGTAGACTTAACAGAGCAGGTAAGTCTTGAACTGTTTAATTGAATGTCATTGGAATTTAATTCACTGCCAGAAATTAACGTGCAAAACTCAAACAACGTTTTGGAAAAAAAGAACCTGATCAAAAACTGTGAGTTTGTTACAAGGAATGGAGATGGAGTTTTGGATTCAGACCCTGAAAAAAAAGTTTAGATATGTGAATGAAGTTGGGAGTCATCCAGCTTAAGAAACTTGGTTCTACAAACTAAGTTAGCATGTTTCATGAACTCATTTGTTAGAAACTGCATATGTGTTTACTGTAGCTACTATTTAAATCTCAGCAATGTTGCATCACTCTTTTATCCTTGTTAGTCAATTAATGTACACAAGTAATTGTTTTTCAGTTTTCATATTCTCAGCTCATGCAAAATATATGAAGTTATTCAGCTGCCATCCTCCTTTTTTAACTTATTACAAAATATGAAAATCCAACCAGACTAGCTCTAATGTTTTTGTAGGTATTTTTTTAATGGCAATAAAGGTGCCTTTTATTTTTGACATGTCTTTTCAGGAATTAATTAAAACTTATTGATGAAATAACTTGATAAACTATTATGGAGAATTACAGATCAAATGTTATAAGTAGTTCAATTGTCTTTCACATGTTTTTCAGTTGTTGTCTCCCAGCTTGTATCTTGCATTGTTTTCTTCTTATTGTTATTATTTAAAATTTTTTGCCTTCTTTCATTCCATGTGCTGTGATACAGTGATTAAATATTCCCATCAGTCTACTAAAAATTATTTAGGAAAACATCTGGTCTAAATAAAAATTATGTTACTAATTTTCATTCTTGATTTTATTACTGATGGTTTGAAATTTCATGCTCTTCTGGTAATAATATGGCAATAAGTTTACTGGCCATACGGGCCAAATTCCATAAATTCTTGCATTTAACTTTAGTGTTGGGAGTAAGGGAACTCTACTGAAAGTACCTCTTATAGTCTCACTTCATTATCTTTAAGTTGTCTTCTGAGAATAACTATTATATATCTTAGGAAAGCCTAGCTGGCAGGACTGCATTACTATATTGAGCTTCATAGTCTTTGCAGTAGGTCAGCGGAACCAGTCATCTCTAGATTGAAGTAGGCTACTACTCTCTGAAGAGCTGATAAGCACAAGTGCTTAATGTAAACAGGTTTGTTTATCAGATGAACACTCATATCAGCATAGGGTTTCATATGCAAGCTTGACTTCCTCCTTTTTATAGTATTCCTTGTGTTGTCCCTTGATGGTATGCTGTTTAGGGAAATGAAGAAAATGTGTTCGTTACAGTCCCACTAACACTTTTAATAAAAACCTTGGGAGGTACTTTCAACCAATGAGGAGCTAGAGAACAACTGAATTCCAGAGATTCGGGGTAGGAGGTGCTTACAGGAGCCAAGTGAATCTGATTGTCTAGCCCCGAGTATTTTTTTACATGATTTGAACACGAGCCATTCATAGTTATTTGTTTTGTCAACGTAAAGGCACAGGGGTACAGGTTGGTTGAAAGGCTGCTTAACCACCTGCAGTGTATAGTTAACAAGAAATAAATATTAGTAGATTCCAAAAATCCTAGCCACATGCCGGGAAGAATGTTTCCTATCCTTTAGAATGGACTCTTACATTGAAACCTTTTTTGGATTGTGCGTATAACTATTGCATGTGCAATTCTTGGTATTTTATTGCTGCAGCAGGGTAATTTAGCATTCAAGTACTGAGTTTATACCCCATCTAAAGTGGTCAGCTTAAGAGATCCAAATATTCAGTTTAATGCTATGCTTCTACTCACTTGGAAGCATCTCTTGAAATTGTTGCTCATGTTGTAATACCCGTATGTTGTGGTTTAACCCCAGCCAGCAACTAAGCACCACGCAGCTGCTCACTCACTTCCCCACCACCACCCCTGCAGTGGGATGGGGGACTAAATTGGGAAGAGAAATAAAAACTCACGGGTTGAGATAAGAACAGTTTAATAGAACAGAAAAGAAGAAACTGATACTGAAAACACTAATAAAATAACAGTAATAATAAAAGGTTTGGAATGTACAAGTGATGCAATTGCTCACCACTCACCAACTGATGCCCAGTTAGTACCCAAGAAACAATTCCCCCATCCCCACTCCCCCCAGTTTCTATACTGGGCATGACATCCCACAGTATGGAATACCCCGCTGGCCAGTTTGGGTCAGCTGCCCTGGCTGTGTTCCCTCCCAACTTCTTGTGCCCCTCCAGCCTTCTTGCTGGCTGGGCATGAGAAGCTGAAAAATCCTTGACTTGGTATAAACATGACTTAGCAGCAACTGGAAACATCAGAGTGTTATCAACATTCTTCTCATACTGAACCCCAAACATAACATTATACCAGCTACTAGGAAGACACTTAACTCTATCCCAGCTGAAACCAGGACACCCTACCTTTTGTTACCTCTTTAGATACTAAAACTGAGAGCATTTTATTTCACCAATTCTTTTAAAGGTATTACTGTAATTGAAGAGGGATTGCTCACATATTTTATAATAAGAGCACACTCTGGAAAGAAATTGAGAGTCTGATGGTTTAAAAAACAAGCAGGCAAATGACAAAGACTGCAGAGGAACAGTATCAGAAATTATTTCAAATGTCATTAGAGATGAGCTTAGATTACCAGCTTCCTGGGATGGGTAGAATTCAAAATCTTACTTTAAAAAAAAACCAAATGCTGTTTTCTGCTGCTTTTTTATTCCTATGATTTTTATTTAGATGACTAGCATGAAATAATTATTTAGTATTTAGATTAGTATTAGGCATTTTTCTCTAGTGATTTAAACGAGATGTCATTAATGACTAGGTACATGGTTTAGTTCTCAGTACTTGTTCAGGCTGATCTTCCATGTCAGGACCCATGTCAGTACTGAGTTATGTGATGATACTAATTTCTGCTAAGTTGAATGTTTCTTGGAGCTAATGGAGGACCTTAATGAATTTGTGGGAGTCTAGATTAAGTTTTGTAGGGGGCAAACCATGGCTTTTTCACTTTTACAGTGATTATGAACCTTAGCAAAATATTACAGTAATTAGGGTAACATAATCCATATTTAGTTAATTTCACATATTAATTGAACTTAATAACTTCAATCATTCTAGTTATGGAGACTACTTTAGGTAGCATACACATAATATTTTATATGGTAACTCTCTAATCGTAACCCGTTGCAATGACAAATGAGCATGGATCAGCTTCTACAACCCATACAATAAAACCTAGCTAATTAGCAGCTGACAGCTGAAGACCTTACCTACAGTGGAAGACACTGATTTAGGAAAGACAAACAGCTCTCAGAAATGTGAATGTTCCAGGAGCTAGTGTGAAACAGGCACAGCAGAAACTTATCTTCTACTTCTTTTACAGTTCAGATGGGGGCTATTAATTCAAAGCAATATGCTATACTTGAATTCCTTTCCTGTTAACCATTTTGTCAAGACTCAGGTAATCCTCTGGGAAGTATCCATTATTTTTCTGTGGGAAACTGGTTAGTGTTCTTACTAGGAACAACAAATGTTCTGTTATTTAAATTGAAACTTTTTGTAGTTTTTTCTGGCAGTAAAAAAAAGGTTAATTTAATAACAATAATATTTAGCAAACTTTGTTAATAGTTATATTAATGGAATTCAAGAACATCTGCAATCTTAGGTAATTAAAAAAATCTTTATTTTAAACAATTTTGGTATGAAATAAATATTTGTATATAGGTAACTCATGTAACAAGATTCTTTTCATTGATCCAACAAACTGGCAGCATTAGAGTTTCTGTGGATTGTGTCAATCCTATTGATTAAAGTAGGAAGAGAAGCTAAAAATAGTTTAAATACTAATTAAATAGCACCAGAAAGTTAAAATTGGACTAAAAAGGAACTCAGGTAAAATCCTGATTCTACTGACAACTGAGGGAATCTAGGTCCTTGATTCATGCAGTCAGTGTTTCATCAAGTGTATATAGTCCTGTTTTGAGGAGGATGGAAGTTTAACATGCTTGGAAATTTTGGATAAAAATTGCACCATTGTACAGTTATGTATTTTCAAATATGAAATAAGAGCTAATGGTCCCCTAAGACTGACTAGTCATGACATAATTAATATAATTTTTTGTTCATTGGGTTAAAGTTTCATGAAAAACACAGCTTATGCTGGGCATGATAATGTTATTTGACTGTCTTAACTCTAGAAATAAATTGCCAAAAGAACAAAAAATAGTAAAATTCTTTATTAATGTCCCAATTCTTCACTACATAGGGTGTAATACAAGAGAAAGAAGAAAGACTCAGACAAAAAGTAAATGTGAGAATCTTTTTATTGTGTTATTTATCTACTCTATGAGTTGAAGTGGAACTGCAGAAAGTGCTGCATACCACACTATTACTTGATTTTATTAAGGATCTTCTTGGACTGTTGTTTGGACTCCTTTTCTATAGTGTTTTCAGGCTTTGTAATTTCCCTTTTAGCAATAATCCATAAAATTCATGACAGGCTCTTCAAAAGAAATGTCGAAGGTAGCCAGCTTTGTGTCTTTGTCACTTAAGCATTTCCTGTGAACACCAAGGACTTTGGAATTCAATTCTAACTGTTAATTTTATGGTGTTCTTTAATTTGCCTTTCATTTACTGGTTTAAGTTCTTTTTTTCTTCTTGGTGGGGTTGAATAGGCAATATTGAAGCTGTGAAAGATATAATATTTTTTACTGTTTGTTTTAAATAGCTAAATAGTCTTACTTTTTTTCCATATCTTGTGCAAAAATTACTCTGTTTATTTTAAATTTGTACCTCAGTTACTGAACAAAACAAAGAAGGCTGCCAACAGCATGTTTTACAAGATATGGATATCAATTTATTTAAAATGCTTTCTAAAATAAATTGGAATTCACTGTACTCTAATTTAAGTGTGCTTCTATGTGGTTGCTCAGGAAGCTGTTAATAAAAAAAAAGGGGGGGGGAAGTAATTCTACTGATACCTGCGGGAAAAATCTAGAATAGTGGTCATTCATATTAAATTTATATCAACTTTATGAGGTTTTTGTCATCTTGACACATTTATGGAGCTGTTAAATTTTTGCTGCCTGGGGGATATAATGTACTTGATGTGACCCCACTTATTAAATCGGGACCATGCAAGTAACATTGATGACTTGTCATTCAAGAATAAAACAGAGCCAAGTCTTCTCTAGATCTAGAGGAAGGACATATTTGTCAGAGAAATAGGTAGGGAAATAGGTATTATGATCTATATCAAGATACTTGAAAAGGGAAAGAAGGAGAAACATGCAGGTATTTAATCAGGTACCTCACAAAACTTCTGCAATTGTTCATGGGTGATAAAACACAGCATGACTCATTCTATGATAGCCTAAAAGACCTTCCATTGTCCTAACATTAAACTTGAGTGGACAAGCAGATATACAGGTTTTGTTATACATTTCAAATTTCCATATTAATGTACTTTATAGAAGCTATCTTTTCTATATGGTTATGCAAGTGACCACACACTGTATTGAGGCCTTATATTATCACTATGTTGTCATGACTGCCTCAGAATTCCCATGATCATTAAGTTGAATCAGACCCCATTTAAATACAAAACATTTTTTAAGCTTTATTTATATTGGAACCAGATCCAGTAATCAAAAAATGTCAGTATCCACTGTTGTTTAGAGTGATCAAATTTAGAATTTTTGTATCTAGAATAATTCTAAATTAGGATTTCATATCATTGATCAGGAAGATTTAGAGTTCATCAATAACCAATTCATCATGAACAAGGTCATTGTGTTGCTATGCCTCTGAGCTTTTTACTTTATTCTTCATAATCAATCACTGAAAACCTAAAGTAATTTTCAAAAAAATTAATACATTCATATTCATACCTTCATATTGTCCAGAACACATGGTATTTTTGGCTAAGATTTTGGGTCAGAAGGGAACACTTCAAGTTCTTTAAATATTTGTTTAAGAACTTGTATAACAAACATTTTGGTTAGATTCAAATTAATAGTAACAGAAATAATGTTGTCGGTAATTTTTTGTTGTTTTATACCAAGCTAAATGGCTTTATATTTGAAATTCCAGAGTTAATTGATGGGTTTATTTTCAATAGTTCATTTATTTTTTCTGTGGCAAGGCACATTCTTCTGGTAGAAAAATGTATTCTCTGTTTCACAGCCAAAATCTTTCTATTTTTACTAGGCACTAACTGCACAGGCATGCACATGTTACTGAAACTCTCAGTAGGAAATAATGGTTATACAGCTTTTAGCTCCACTTTGGGAATTCTCACGGTAAATATTCCCATTTCTAAACATAGTACGATATGGTATTTACTGAACTGAATCATAGCCATGCAGATTCATAACTTGTGCTTTGCAATGTCCAAAGTCCCTCCTTTGTACATTTTGTTTTATGTAAAGCTACTAACACCCTGGTGGTTCTCTGTTATTAACACTGTGAACCTATTTACCTTTGTAAACTGGTAAAGAAGTTTTACAAGAATGTGTGTTGTGGAGAGCATTCATTACAAATTGTTTCTGCCCAAATTAAACGTATGGTGAGTATAGCCTCTTTAGTATTTTATTACTTTAGTTTTCTAAGTGAAGAAATTCAATAACACACGAAAACCTATATGGAAGTTAATAAAAGTTTTTGTGTGTTGGGACCAGAGAATCCACCTTTTCTTATTTTTTCCTCTTTTCTCTTGGTCATTACTGTTCTTAATGCACAGAAGTACTCACAAATGATGAAGTCTGAATGATGACATGTTCCACAAAGGCAGCTGTATCATGCAGGCGATAGGTAACTCTCTTCTTCCTATAAATTCTGGAGTGTCCCTATAGGTCATGGACTTGAAATCTTAAAGAGGTAAGTGCATTCCAACTATTAAAAAAATAACAAAACCAAAAAAAACACTAGTAAATATTTCAGAGCTGGGTATGTCTTTGCTATCCAACTAGTGACATTTAACAAAATTCTGAATGTAGTACAAAGTACATAAATTGTCTTTTCTATGTTGAAGATAACCAGCTATGACTAATTGTAAAGTAGCCACAAGGTTTTCTCATGACAGTAAATATGTGTTATGCTAAACAGGCAAGAGACAGGCAACTTCCACAAATCTAGTTTAATCCACGAATCTTCTTGACAGATTGTAAATTATAGCATCCAGAATTTTTCATCAGGAAGATGAATGAATGAAGCTGAAAAAAAGGTATTAATAATATCATGTTAAAGATATACATCCAGTTATGTGCTATAGATCATATATAGCACTGAATGTTAAGTTCTTCTTTCATTTATGTAGCCATATTAAAAAATTCAGAAGTTGCTTAAGAAGAGCAGTGGAGAGAATATTTGTTTTAAAGCCATTTTTACTGTGCCTTCAGTGCTTATGTTATTTATTAATATGTCAGAAATTTAATTTATCTACTTTTATTTTTATCCTAGTGGGGTTTTTTGGTTGTTCTTCCAAAAGGAGTGTTGCAAATTCATTTACAACACTTTTCCTATATAACTTTGGGCTTTATTTATGAGGACAATATAAGAATTTTTAATGAAAATTGAAAAATCCATGTAGTTTTACATTTAAAAAATAGAATACATATCAAAACTAAAGTTTTCTACATATTCATCCCCATATGTAGGAAAAGAAGGCCTTCATTACAAAGACTTCTCTTATTTTTTCAAACTAATCAGAATTTCCAGAATGATTCTGCTCTGGGCCACATCTGTTTCATGTGGGTCATTAATGAAGGTAGAGGTAGCACAGAGCAGAGCAAAATTATTTTGAAAACCCCACCAGAACCATGTTCAGATTATAAAATGTTAACATACTACATAGTACTGTAGAGAGAGCAGTTCATTTGTACTTGTGACTTACTCTAATTAAAAAAATATTACTGTACTTAATATTCCATTTCTGATAAGGTATACAGATGTTAATATCAAATATTTTAGAAAATAAGACAAATCATTTGAATTTTACTTGCTTAGTCATATCTGTTTGAAAATGAGCCCTCCAGCTCATTCCTCCTCCAGCTATTGCGGGGAAAGGCCAGTCAGGCTTGGAGAACAGCAGCATGAGTGCAATTCTTTCATCTACAAGCATCCCCAGTTGCTGTCCTCTGTAGTCTTAGCACACTATCAGTTCTCTCCACATGCAGATCCAGTACACAGTGGACCTCAATATTGGAAAGCAGACCACGGTTAAAAAAAAAGAAAAAAGTGAGAAGTCATGAAGCTTGCTGACAGTTTTTTATCTTCTTCATACCATGCTTCCTTGGATTCATCAACAGATATATATTTTTTACCACCAAATGGGCTTAGTTACAGTCTTATTGCCGTAGTTTTTTAATAAACAGCACATAAAATATGTTTATTGGAAACAACATTTATTACAAAAATGCAAACCACTGAAGGAAACTAAACTGCAGCATTTTAAGACATGCATATCACACATAGGATTGTGAGATATGTTACCTTTAAAACTTATTATTACATTACTAAGAATTACTGTCAGCAACATGCAAAAGTACTTTATTGACTGCAATAGGTTTATCTGAAAGAGATTTTTATCCTACATGACAAAAGGTGTCTTTTATAGCCCAGTATTAGGAAGAAAATAACTTTTAAGTTTAGATTCATCTAGAGGAGCAGTTTCTCTTCAGCTACTGACTCTATACCTGAGTTAGCAAGTATCACTGGAATCTGGGCTTGGAATTTGGGTGTATGAAATGACTATGTTAACATGCCAAAAAATTCTTATAAGATATTGAAAAATGACTGTTCTGAGCAAAAGAGAACTGGGAAAACATTTTCTATGACCTGATCTTTTGACAACTGTATCAATAAGGTCTTCTAGTTCCAAGATTCATGCAAGGTTCCAGCTATAAGTAAGTTTATCTATTAGTTATTTCAATTTTTTCCAGTCTGTGCTCCTGCTATTTATCAAAAGCCAGTCAGACAAGATGAGCCTTCTCACTGAGGTAGATAAAATATTTCATTACAATTTCCGTTATCATAGAAATAGAGAAAAGTCATTCTGAACTGAAAACTATGTCAAAGTATTTAAAACAAATATAAATTGCAGGAGTTGAAATATTTAGCTCATTCATCCTGTTTGGGTCTATTTTTAAAGCCAATACTTTAAAATATGCTTGTGGTTTTTTAAATAAGCTGTTCTGTCAGGGTATTCTTCATCTGCAGGATGGTTTATTTCAGCTACTCGCCTGTCTTCTCATTAATTTTGTTACTAAGGGGAAATAGGTATTGAGCAATTTGGGGGGTGAGGGGAGGGTAATTGCCTCTTCAGGAAAAAGAAAGCAAGCTGCAAATGCATCAGCTTTTACAACACTGTCTTGGTATCAGTGACAAATACCATGATAAATGAGTTATTGTCGTGGACTTTTCAACTGCTGAGCAAAGGAGTGTCATGACCATTTTAGGTGGAATAATACAACTTAATACAAAAAAACAGACTTTTATCACTTGGACATTGTAGAATCACCAAATAATTGGTAAAGATTAATGGAAAAGAAAAAGACTGTATCATTTTATTGTATAAATGTCACTGAGAATACAGATTAATTTAAGAAAGTTCAAAAAATATGTTTCTAACTTACTTTCTGCATTGTGTTAAACTATTCTTGGTGAGAAAACAGTGTTTTTAATGGTAATATGAAATGTTAATTTGTGTGGCATTGAGCCTGTTACTATCCTTTAGTAGCTAACTTCTAGTGGAGGGCAGGAGACAACAGGTAATAAAACTGTGTGAAATTCAGGACAGAGAGTCCCATTTTTGTGCATTTGTGCATATAAGAACCATGCAAAATATATATCTGTATTTTAAAACTCCTTAAAAACTCCTTTAGTTTTAAAACTAAAACAACACTGCAAAACCACGTTTTTATCTGCAAAAGTAAAACACTTTTGTCCACAAAACTATTAAAGAAATGCTTAAGGAGTAGAGCCAAACTGGGTCCAGTATTTGACATCTTAAGCAGGAAAAGAGTTGTACAAAGTGTCAAACAGAAGAACTGAAGAAGTACATGCAGTGATTTTCTTCCTGTTTTTGCTTGTGTTTAAGAAAAAAACATGTATTTTAGAATAGCATTGACCTCATGGTAAATGAAGGAGATAACATAGGTACAATCACAGTATTATCTCAAAATTACTGCAGTCCATTACAGTTCGTTTGTTCTGGTGAATGAACCACAAAACCAATGTTACACAACTGGTATTTTTTCACTTCTGCAGAATTAATGCCAAGGAGTGTAATTTTACTGAGTGCCTGTTGGAACCAGTAACAGGTAACAAGCCTTTGAACATTCAGTGTCAGTTTTGGATGCTCAGCACCTTGCTGAGTGTCTTTGCAGATTCATTTTCTAATTCTGGAATTTTGTTATATATAGGCATTTCATCTTGTTCTTAAATTGGAGCGATACGATTCTGGAGCAGTTGGGTAAGTTGGTGTACTCAGGTTTAGATCATCAGGTTTAGATCTTGATCTGGTTCCCAAGCAAGTAAAAGGAGAACTTCCTTGGAACTTCGTCATCGAAGACCAGGCATAGTGTCTCTGTGGAGAATGAAGTTCAGCCCCAGAGGTGTTATTTTGTCATCTAGTCAGAATACTTTCATACTTTTAGTTGGAAAAACAATTTAATCCATGTGTTTGTGAATGTGTAGATAGAAAAAATCTCTTACGATTCCATTTTGAAAAGAAAAGAAAAAAGAACATGAATATGCACTTGTACTTTTCACAAGCAACAATACTGTTCAGGAAGAAATAATGTTTCAAAGTGGTCTGTCACATCTACAATACTCCTAAATGTGTAAAATATAATGAAGAGAACTATAAGATGTTTCTCATGGAGCATTTAAAAGTCAAAGAAAGATCACTTCTACCATGCTATTCAAAGATTTACATGTATGTAAAGGCATGCTTAAATTACAACAGGCATATTAAATTATAAACACAGAAAAGCAAAAGAAAAAAAAACAAAAACAAAGGTACAGAAATAAGGACCTGGGAAAAAGAAAATTTTTATCCTGCTCATTAATTCATGTTCTCACTTTGTCATGCTGAAATATTTATTTTGAAGGAACACAGGCCAAAAAAACCCCAACTGTTTTTCTCCTCACATAAAATAAGAACTGCAATCCAAAGCAATTAAGGTTAATACTATGTATAAGTGAAAATGCCATTTTCCAGGACTTTTTCTAGGTTATAATTTGTTTCAGCGTGTTTCAAATGACAAGTCTGTCCGACACACTTCAGATATTAAACCGAAGGTTTCTAACTGCCAAAAAGCCTTACCTGTCACATATTAATTGAAGGTTAACCAATATGCTGTCCCTGACAGTGAACAATCACTGTTTCTTTTTCCTGAAGGAAGGAGTTGTCTGATCCCTTCATCCCTGATGGAAGGAGGACAAATTATAGACTAGATAAATGTGAACTTGGGGCTTGGAACTGTGTTGCCTACTGAATTATTCCTCTGGTTCCAATTTGTAAGGTAGAACTTTAAATTTAGGTCTTGCATACAAGACCTCACTTTGCGGGCAGCATGCTGCCTAAAGGTACTTCCTCTGCCACTGCAGTACAGGAAGCACGAACTGTAGTATTTCTCCAGTTTTGTATTTGCTTGGTACTATACCTTAGGCAATAGTGCAGGCTGATGGCCAGTGGCCTGTATACTTCCTGAATACATGAGCTTAACACAAGTAGCTCTAAGAGTGTAGAGGATGGATTCCTGTCAAAAAAAAAAAAAAAGTTTCAGGGCATATATGAAGTAGCTACATTTAAATTTTTCATAGAAACCTATAGAGACATCCAGTGACATATGATAAAATATATCAGATCCCTTTGGAAATGCCAGCCACACTGACCACTGACAGTGGTGCATTATAAAGGCCATGACTCATTATATGAGATTTCACCACGGGTTTGGCCGTTGAGTCTTGCAGTCTGTGAAACTGTGCATCCAGTCTTCTCACAGAGTGCTCTCTGCTCCTTTCTCTCTTTCATCTGAGTTGCTCGGTGTGCTTGTTTCAGCGGTGGTATGATTATTTAAATCCCAAGAGTAACAATACAGATTTGAAAAGAAAACAAGTGAGTAAATAAATTGCGAGCAACAGATGATGATCTAGTTCATGGTATGCTAGGGCAAGAGGATAACCAACCCTGCAAGTGCAGGTAAGGATTTATGGCCAGGTCAGGGTTTTTCCTGTTCTCTCAGAAATATACAAAACACTTCCAGTCCTTCTGCTGTGGCAGAAGAGCAGTGATACACACTGGAGGGAAAAGACAGATAGTAACAACCAAAGAGTGGCTGTATGAGGTCAGCCCACAAAAGACTCTCTATCCAAGCATTCCACCTCTGCCAGAGAGATTAGAAGAGGATGCCCTGGCAAAGGCAGGAGGTTTTCCTGAACTCCCAAGAATACTTCCAGCCCACAACAATTTGTGCCTTAGGTAGTCATTAGGCTATGCTATATTCTCAGCTTTTTAAAAGTCCTTACATTGTTCAGTTGTGGATTTTTTTAACCCACATAAGATTTTAGTATCCACAACATCTTACAGCAAGAAATTCCACAGACTAATTAAACATGTGACCATATAGTTGCAAAAGAACACTAGCAACCCAAACCCCACATTTGTTTTCTGTCTGAATTCTTGTTTTATTTGGTCTTCCGTACTTCTTGCAGAAGACTGTTAATCATTGTTTTCCTCTTACCTCTCTTACCTTTTTTTATAATATATAGATGCCCATCTTTTTTCCTACCAACTGTCTCTTGTCCAGACTGAAGAATCCCAGGCTTAAGTCATACCAGTTGCTTTTCTGTGGACTTTTCCCAGTTCTTCCATAAATTTACTGTGTCGTAATCCAACTGTATACAACATTCAAGACACCTGTGCATCATACATTTCCATGACAGCATGACAATGTTATCTATTTTGTTATTTTCCTTCTTGTTTCTTGCATTTGATTCATTTGATTTGATTTTTTTTTCACTGCTCCTGAGCTTTGAGCTGATGTAGTGAAAACCCCAAGACACCACTCCTGAAAGAGCATAAAGTCCATTGTTTTGTATGTGAAATTCAGATATTTTTTTCTACATGCATCACTGTATATCTATCTTTCTACACCTAATTTTATCTGCTATTTTATAGTGCAATTGCTCAGTCTTTACCCCCCCGAAATTGTTCACAGTTCACTCCTCACTATCCTCAATAACCATATATTGTAAAACTTCATTCTTCACCTTCCCAGACAAGTTGTGAATATATTGAACAAAGCAGGTACTAGTACAGATCCTAAAGTATTCTCTGCTGAAAGCTGCTCATTCTTTTTTCTGGGTTTTTTTTTTTGTTTGTTTGGTTTTGGTTTTTTTTTACCTTGAATTCATGCTTGTGGAACCTTCCCTTTTAATATACAGCTGGAAGAGGAACCTTCTTGAATGCCTTAGAAATAGACAGTTGTGTCTTTTCTACACGCTATTTCATGATCAAGATCTGGATGTTCTGTTTTCCAGATGAACCCCAAAGAAAGCCTGTGTTGAGACTTCTCCTTTAGGAGAAGTATTCTCCTCTGTGATCATGACTGTTGCCAGTGAAAATTGTACAGAGTAAAACTAATGTAGATTTAGTTACTCCTAAAATAACACCTTTTATTTCTGAGATATTCAGCCGCTTGCAAAGCATGAGGCAGTGCAACCTGTATATGGTTGTTTGCATTATCCTCCTTTTACAATTTTACTTAGGATTCCAGCCAGGAAGAAACAAGTGGAGCCCATTTGCCCTTAGTCATTATATATCATAAGTATGCCAGAATGCTGACCAAAATGATATGTGTTCTACTTAATGTATTACATTTTGTGCTTAAAAGTAAAAAGATTTATTAATAAAATTATTTTGCCAGTGTTTGAAGTTGAACTCCTTCTCATTCATTCATTCTGTTCTTTGTGCATTCTTAATAGTTGCACCTCAAAGGATGGACCCAAATTTTGCCCTCATTTTACACTGCATTGAATCCAATGTGTAATGGACTGAATCCAGCATGTGAAAAACACAAGTAATGTTATCTTTCTTAGAAACTGAATACCTGTGATTATCTGCTACTCTCCTTAAGGATGACTGGGGAAATATGTTCTAAACATCACTAACAAAAGTTCTTTGTTCTTGGTCAGATTTGAAAAGGGACAACTTTTCTGCAAGACTGATTTACAGTACTCAGAAAGCCATTATCTGTATCCCACTGGCAATTACTTTTGATTGTTATGTATATGTATGCTTTAATAAGTGCTGCCTTTTGAAATCAGCTCCTCCTTAGACCTAATCTAGGAATAAAGCCATAATGCCAAGTTTATGATATCTTAGTGTGTTGCTATGGAAGTGATATTAGCAATATTAGAAATCCAGCACTGTGGGCTGTGTAGCAGTAGAATGTGATAGAAACTGAAAGCGTCAGTGCAGTAGAAGAAGCTTTCATTTCAACGCAAATATCTTTGATTCTTTGGAAAACCATCATAGAAAAAGAGGACAGTGTATCAGAGGACAGTAAGTATATTTAGATATTACAGTTTATCTTCATGAGGATGTCTAGAATGTAAGAGCATAAAGTTCTTAATTATCATATATGTTTTCAACAAATAAGTTTAAAGGTTAAAATCACTGCACATGAATTACTATTCTTATTAAGAAAAAAGAAAGGAAGATCTTTTTTCTGTTTGCTGTTGTGGTCATAGGCTTCTTTTTCTTTCGAGTTTTCTTAATTTTTTCTTTTCTTTCTTTTCTTTTTGTTTTGATTCTGCAATGGGAAACAGACCAAGCAGATGGTAGCAACCTAGTTCTGTTCCTTTTTAGCTACCATTATTTCCAGTGAGAGCTAAGGATGCCTGGCTCTGTCTTGGGCCCTTGTACAGTAAGCCTGTTGATATTGAGTGATTATTGAATAGCTCTATAATATATATTTATGTGCAATTTAAGGTACAAAATGATCGGTTGAAATTTGTTACAATTTGCTTAGATGCATGGAAAGCTGAAAGAAGGAAGAATGGATCAATAAAGTCATTACTAGATGGAAAATGCTATGAAAACATATCAGTGATGTACGATTAAACTAAAGAACAAAAATCATATACAATAACTGGTTCCAGCTTTTGACAGGAAACATGAGCCTTCAGGCATAAATGACTGTGAATGGCAAAATGCAGCTGCTGCCTTCATTTGAATAGCCTAAGGAAGACAGGAGAGCAATCAAAACATGCCCTAGCAATAAGCAATCATTTCAGAGCTTTAGCTGACTTTAAAAGCGATTGCAAGTTAGACCCTGAAGAGTACTAGACAGGATCCTGTGATGTGGCATTGCCAGCCCCTTTGGAGGAGATACAGTGAATAAAGGCATATTCATGAGTAAGGGGAAGTTCCATAGGGAATTAAGCAGCTGCAGAACCCACAGTCTCTGCATGAAGCATCACATACGTTCCAGTTTCTGCAGCTGCCCTTCAGCCTCTATTCAGCTGCTGAAACACCCATCTTTGCTTCCCTCTTTCTGCTCCTAACGAACACTCCCAAACAGCAACTCAGGACTGTTTGCATGTTCTGCAGCAATCAGCTGCAGTGCTAATAAAATCCGTTCTCAAGTGCACTGTTTTACATTTACTGCTTCTTTTTTTCTTTTTTTTATTTTATTTTGCCAAGATCTTAAAAAGTGAGAACATACCATTTGCCCTGAGAATATGCTGGAGCTCTAGAGCTGTGCACACTAACTATCACTAATAAATTGCTGTTGTGAGTACAATTTAAGTACAACAGTGGTTTCAGGAGGAAAGAAAATCCAGAGGAGGTGCAAATCAGAGGTAAGATATCCTCACAGCTTAGTGCTGTGCCTTTTTTTCTTTTTTTTTTTAAGAGCCCTGGAGATGATAACAGCACAAGTCTAAAAACAATAGGACCCTATTAGCAACACACTGTCCCAGCTAAAAGCCCATTTCTATCTACCTTCTCGTTTTGAGGCAGACTTGATCAGCAAGAGGTTGAAGGTCTGTATTATGCTGCCTGGTATAGTTTGCAGACGTGTCCGCAGCTATCTTTAATCTTATTGACATCAAATAAAGTATTTTGGGGGGAAGCAAGAACAGTTAAACCCGTGTAAAATATAAAAATAAATTTATCTACACTATCAGAGGAGGATATTTTGTTGACCTTGCTCCAGATTTTCCTGCTTTACATAGCTCCATTTCTGTTCATTCACCATTCTCCTTTTTATTGCATTCCATAACTGCCAGAAACAAATGAAATCAAAAAATTCTGCAGAGAAAAACAAGTTAAGCACCCCCAGCTGTTCACAGCAGCATGAGCTGCTGCTCCATTAATTCCAATATGTATGTGCACAGGCCTGAAGCACAGCCTTCCCCTAACAACTGCTAGGAATGCAGAATTATTGCTTATAATAAATCATCGTAAGCCAATCGGAGCTCTGGATACCCTGGTGTTTTGACACAAGCCGTATGTGTGAGAACAGTATTTCCAAATGTTAAAAAACTATAGGACAACTTCATTTTGTTATTGTCTGTCTTGAACTTACTTTTGACTTCTGTCATAATGTCATTCTTAAAAAAAAAAAGGAAAAAAGGAAAAAAGAAGAAACTATTTCATTACTAGTGTAAAGAAAAAGAATTTAAGTTGCTCATAGAAGCGTAGTACATTGTATAGCTTTGTTTACACGTGGAAAAATTTAACCCAAGAGCTGTATTAACTTTGAAAGTTTCAGCCATGCTTCTGTCACCATTCAGATGTTTGTTTTTGCCTGCAAATGAGTTCTGGATGAAGGTAAAACAGAAAATAATGCTGTGTAGCAGAAGCTGCTAAACTGACAGCAAAGATATCATAAGCAAATGTGTTGCCCAATGAAAATAAATAAATAAATATCTCCAAGTCTTCTTGAAAGGTACAGTCATCAGTTATATGGCACCATTTTTTTCCCATAACAGGTCATTTCATAATGGCTAATGGAGTGTTCTGCTTAAAATTTCTTGAAACAACATGGCCAATAGCTATATCAGGTAACATGTCATACTTGGAGATCAGGAGTAAGGAGCTTTTCTGATATACCCAGAGCCTTATATAAGTATAGGAAATACACCAGTTCTAATTGGTTTGGATTCACTTAAGCTGAAATGAAGTCTGGTTTATAAAACAAAACCTCATTTTTAATTAAGTAAATGTCCTTGCAATCTTTTGCACTATTTATCTATGTCAATTTAAACAAAACCTTAATTAATTTTTTAATTGGAAGATATGAAGGTATGAAAAGGTTGTTTTGTTTGGTTCGGTTTTACAAGAAAGCTCAAAACCTACTCCTGTTCGTTTACCTTACTCCACTCTGCTGTCTGTCAGGATCTAACTTAAAACAGCTCCAGTTCCTTTAGCTGCAGCCAGAAAAATTTAGCTAGTGTTTGCAAGTGGCTTTCAAATTGCTACTGATACTTAGTAGCACGTTTTCACTGCAGAGTTGACTAGACACTGGAGTTATAACTCACCTCAACCTCATCACCCACACAAAGGAGCTAGATTTTAGTTTGCTCACCTATTTAAACGGGAATAGAAACAAGTGTTTAAGCACTGTCTTCCAGTTGAAACCCACTGGTGAGGATTTGGATAATGTCAATAAGCACAGGATAGCCATCCAGTGTTAGGACAGGTGTCAAACGTGGCTGTCAATCACCTGTATACATCGTGCAGTGAGAAGCCCAAGTGTATCATGCAGGTCAGTATAATGAAACATGGGAGCTTAGGGGTCTGCACAGCCCAGTAATAAAGTGAGGTTGGGAGACAGTGAACACAGCGTTGTTTTGGGACTAAATAAACCTGCCTGTGTGGGGTTATTTCTAAAGAGTGTTCCAAACTGCTTTTATTTTAAAATGTTGCAAAACTTTCCATACACAAAATCTAGTTCTAAGATTTGCTCAGTGTGTGGATAATTTCTACACATTAAAGGAATTCACATTGTTAGCATTTACATTAAGATACAAGCATTAGTAAATGTGCTCTGCTAAATAAACAGGTAACATACATGGTTTGGGAAGAAATACAAAATAATACTGGAGAAATATGATTACTAGTATCTTTCAATAAAAATAAATTTTGAGTAAAATGTCAAAACTGTTGAGTGAGTTGAAAGTGACAGAAATGTCTTTGGAATTTGCATGTATGTGAAAAAATTGTATATGCTTTCAAGTGAAGATAAAGCACATTCCTGCTTATATGACATCTTATTTTATGAATAGTGTACCTTAGACTGTAAACGTAATGTGTTAAAGGAAAACTATCAAAACTGGAACTATAGAATAATAGCACTAAGATCAGGAAGTAGTAATTATGTGGTTTACTTGACAGTTCATTGCTTTGTAGAGAGAGCCAGTATCTACTGATTAAACAAATGCTTTGGGGATAGTGGGTCTGAAAAAGAAAGCCACCTTGAAGGAACAGGGAAATTATCTGCATCACTTCCATTAAGTGTATGCATGGTGCTAAAATTCCAGAAAAGGTACTGTGTGGGACATAACCTATGGATGCTTAGCAAGAATTTTTATCGAAACACATAGATCAGAAAGCAAATTTTCACTGTAGGTTCATCTAAATGTTCATGCAGGAAGAAGCAAGTGCATGTTTACAGTGTACGTTTTAACTACAATATTTTTTTTTAAAAAAAGAACGACCCCTTTCTTTCCACCATAATTTGATCATTATTTCTTTACAGGCTGTAGACAAGCTAGTAAAAGAGCAAAGGAGAGATCTGCAGAAATACCTTTGCACACCCCCATGATGTAATGCATGCATAATAGAAGTGTGAAAACTAGTGTGTTTCTTCATTGGATGAAAAAGATTTAGAAAATATATAATTTATGGGCTCCAAAATGTTTAAAACATTTGTTTCTGTAACACTAGTCCTTTGAACCCTGGATAGAAAAAAAAAAAAATCACCCAAGTGACAGTTTTCTGCCTCACTTGCTCTTAATCCAGTTTACACTGTGGAAAAATCACAGAATAACTCTGGGTGTGATGCAGATGAAATGTAGTGAAATAAATCCCTGTGCAATGGAAGCAGTTGTCAGAGCAACCACACTGTGGAATTGCTCTGATGAGAATCAGAGTAGTTTAGTTTAACCCCTGTTTTAGTAATTTTTTATCTTAATTCCTTTACAGTCAGGGCTTTATTTCTCAAGCTGAGCAATGTTGGCACCAAGAATCCAAGAAAGAAAAAAAAAATAGACCAAGCCAGTGTTAATTCAAAACCATTGTAGCTAGAAGTTAGTGCTCAGCACTGTGAAGCTGGAGGCTGAAGTAAAATTTGTCTTCTCTAAATTTAACATGAGCTTTATTGTAGTTTGAGATTAATCTTGAAATCAGTAGCAGTTCTACAGCTGACTACATATGACCTTGATTTGACTTTGGTGAACTCATGAAATTCCCTATCTGTAAACTGGATGTAATATTTCTACTTAAAATGGATACTGTGATACTTCGTTAATCAGTATTTTTTTGCTTATAAAGAGCATGAGGTTCTTGTAATAACAATGCCTATAAACAGACAAAGCAGATGGAATCTTCACGAGTATTGCAAGGGAGAAATCACAGGCCAAATTGTTTAGTTAAATTTTGGTTATGCACTACATTGCAAGTCATGCCTTGCCAGAATTATTTTGATACTCTTAAAAAAATTTCCTCTTGAAGAATGATAGCGAAAATATAGGGAGTGGTCTTCTGTGCTGGTGTTAGAAAGCTTTATCTCAATAAGGTTTTATTTGGATGTTGTAAGGAGGCTGGAGAGAAGAATATATTTCTCCTGAGGATTGTTAAATGCTGGTACTGCCCTAGTGTCCCATAATAGGAATATTATTGCTGTTGGTTTTGTTGTTATTATTATTATTAGTTTAGCTCAGATGATTTTCATTATACTCTTTTGATTGTACTTTAATAAATGAAAGAATCTTTCATTTAAGTTATTGCTTATATAGTTGTGACCTCAATTTTTATATATTTATATACACATGCCACGGCTATATGCATTTGATTTAAACTATCTAATAATTGCTTGGAACATTACATTTGTTGATTGCTTGCACAATGTTTATACCCAAACATTTTGGGGGGATAAAATTGTAAAGGTCAAGTTTATTCTATTGTATTCCGGGTTAACAGATACTGGTTTGAGTTAGCACATCATTGCATGAAAATGTAGATGTTTAGTCTGCATACCATTTTAACAGTTGAAAGAAAAGTTAGTCTACTATTGAATTTTCTCATGTGAATTACATTACATGACCAGTGCTTTGAAAATGCTTCATCAATCCAAAATAAAGTTCCACTTTAAGTTTCCATGTGATCTATGATATATTCAGCCTATAAACCCAAAATATTTTATAATAGCTGTACTGAATCATAGTTGGATTTTAGTCTTAGAATTGGCCAGATAATGATGGCCTCAAGAGACTGAGCTACATTGACTTTTCTCCCATGACTCCAGAGCACAGCTTCCTCATCCATTATTGTCTTACCCTGAAATTCCTTTTTGTTACTCTCCTTTCTTCTGGAAATACTTATAAACTCAGTCACAAAAGTCCATGTATTTCTTGGTTCCCCAGTATACTGGTATTTGAGATGTACATCAAATAACAAGCAAGATATTGTGGGATGTATGTTGTGTCATACGCCTCCTAACTGGTTGTCATTACTGCATGTCTGTTGTAAATCCTCCACTTATTACACTGCTAGGGCTCTCTGCACCACACAGTTGACTATGTCTCCATTCCAGGCATAAACTCCCTCCTTTCTTCAGTACTCACTCTTTTTCTGATATGCCACTTTCTGTTAGCCTTGGCTGATGTTGCATCATTCAGACCATGATTGCTTGTCATCATCCTGCTGGGAAGGATGTTTCCTGGGCTGCAGGTATGTGATGTATCTGTACAAAAAAAATAGCCTGGCATCTTCCTTCTCCATCTCTCTTCCATTCCTACACTGCAGAAGATTTTTATGATCTTCCCTTTGATGGTGGCTGTGGTCTTCAGGAACCCAAAACCAAATATGAGAAAAAGTACATATATGATTTTGTTCGGGGGGG
>JANZLQ010000056.1:1916868-1955534 GCA_026212715.1 Elanus axillaris | reverse complement strand
CCAGCAGCAACCAAAACATCAGAGTGTTATCAACATTCTTCTCATACTGAACTCAAAACACAGCACTGTACCAGCTAATAGGAAGACACTTAACTCTATCCCAGCTGAAACCAGGACAGAGATTGTTTTTGTGTTGTTGCTATAATCCCAGGTTCTGGAGACGCTAAGGCAGGAGAAGCAAGAACTGAGACTGGGGAGATGGGCTCCTATTATCAGTGTTAATAAGCAGCCTTGGCTCTTACATGGTCCTCAGATGCTGCCGGGAAAATACCTGGTGGCCTCAGTCTGAAGCATTCTTAGTACAAATGAATTTTATGAGTTACAATAAAGCTGTCTTTTCTAAGCACATTAAGTTTTTATTTTTAAAAGCAGATAACTTGGACAGACTTCCACAGGCATGGCTAGCTCATGCTTCCTATAAGAACATTCCCTGCTATATTTTCACTGCCTGCTTTGAAACCACGGTATTTCTATAGCTTTCCAACTAATGGTTGATAAGAATCAATCACTAATAAGATTTTCTTTTAATATTAGGGAACAACACACTTTCTCTAAACTGCTTTTGCTAATATTAAGACAAAACAAATTAAAGTAATTCTGCATGGAAAATTTCAGCCTTAATGATTTTATTTTGTCAAAATTACAGATAATTAAAACCAGTGCCTTAAAAAAACAATACTAGGAAACACCAAAGGCGATAGTCTCAGTTCCACAGTTCTAATATTAAATGACAGAAATTAAAGGAGGAGGGCTTTTGTATCTCTCCTTTTGCAGCAAAATACACTGTGCTCTGAAACCCCTAAAGTGAGCTGAAAACCTGTCACTAGTTGTAAATGGGCTTTAAACAAAGCCCATAATGAAGCCACAAAATAACTTTTACAAAATTTCTCATTAAAACAGACATTTTTCATTCTCTATAGGATACAGTTAGAAAGAGCTTTGCTGAAATTACATTTCTTTTTAATTTATTTTTGTTCCAAAACACCTTGTCCATCAGTTCAGTTCTTTGATGTATTATTTATAATATTGTTAAGCTAATTGGCCATTCAAGTTTCTTTATACCTTTCTCAGCAGATGGGTTGTTGGGGGGCCCATGTCACAAATGCTAATCTCTTTTATTTATTTATTTGAAAATTTGGTTATTTAATTAAGTTCTCCACTGTACCTTTGAGTGAAAAGGTGTATATGTGCACATATATATATATATGTATGAAAACATGTTTTGCTGTATACACACGCACATATATAGGTATACACCAAAATGAACCAAAATATTTCTGGGTTTGTATTCTGAGTTCAAGAAAAGAGCTGTCACTGTGTAGTAGCTGCTCATAGCTAACCAGATAAAAAAACTTTCAACTTCACTATTCTTGTGTGCACACGTATATTGACAGAAAGCTGGGAGGCTTTTACATCACCGAATAAAACTGGTTTAATTTAAAGGTAAAGTATGTCAAGTATATGACAGACTGATAGGACACAAACTGTTTAAGGAAATGTCTTTTAGGTATACTTACAGATTTAGCTTCCAGGAGGAAGGTACAGCTAGGAGTGTAGTACTTTGATAGTTATATTAGTTGAGCTTTTAAGAAATCATATTCTGATGCTGTTATGCTTTTGGAAGAGTCTTTCATAATCTAATGTTATTTTTTCATATCTTGATAAATAAATCCTTTGGAACTTTCCAGAGAAGTGCAAAGCTTCCTTATTTTTCCTTTTTAATCATGCTTTAAAATTTAATAAGGATTTGTATCTTTTATTAAATGGTCAAAAAATTCCAAGAAAAGTCTATTATTCATTACTAAATTCTACCATGTATCATTATATATTTAATACCGCTTTTCTTTTGCAAAGTGAATAACCATGGAGACTAGTAAGACTCCTGAAGCTTTAAGTCTCAGCATTGTTCATAATGCTGTCTTCTTTTAATATTTGAAGGTAAATGCCAAGGCGTTTACCTGAACCCAAAGGTGTCCTTTCTTACTTGCCTAAAATTAAATAGTAGGAATTTACAAGATATCTCCTTTTCTGTGTATGAGAACAGATTTATTTTTGAAAACTGAGAAACTTGAACCTTTCTAGAAATACCTTGCTTTTCTTATTTAAAGTAAAGCTGTAAAGTACACTTAAAGGTCCTCAGGACTTTCCCTGGACAACCAAAAACTAGAAAATAGCAAATTATATTGAACATCAAGGAGTTGAAATATGGGTACAGAAACAAAATGAACACCTGTAGAGCTTCACTTTTAGTACTTTACGTTCATTTAAAATGAGAAATAATTATCTCCTCATCTTTAAAAACTGATGAAACCATAAATGTTCTGTATTATATTGATGCACAATAGATTCTGGTCTCTTGAGCAAGCATACTCATTTTTTTGTTTGCATGTTTGAATGTTTGACAGAATCTGAGTAAATGGTAAAGAAAGTAAAGTGAGCTAGCTGAGCTTTGGTCATTCCCTATTCCTTGCTGTATATAGACTGTATTTTCCAGGGTTTCAAGTTCAGTTTCCATATCTGTGAATGAGAGAATCTTATTCAGACAGTTTGTGAAGAATTAGTCTTGACGTATTACTTCAAAAAGGGAAACTTGGGTTGAAATAGGTTACTGTGTGGATTACACTCTAGATGTATGTATATCACTTCAGTCTTATTTGAATGTTCAGGTTCAGGAACAGCTTTCTGCTGAATCTAGTACTGACCTTAATGTCACCATGAGTAGTCACGCATCCTAGGAGAGAATTGGATGCTTCAGTGGAAATATAAATGGAAGCTGTTTGGAAAATGCATTGTTAATTCTTTCATCTTGTTTAAAGGAAAAGCATTTTTCTGACATGTTGATCCAACTGAATGCCACTAGGTGGATGTTAGGAGCTCTCTATTTTTATTTCTTAGTGGTTAATAACAAAAAAGAGTATGCGAACTTTGTATTTCAAAAACTTGGAAAAGCATACCATGAAAAGTACCCAGAAAAACCAATCATTTAGTCTCAAGCATTCCTAAACCTCTAAAATATATTAATGCTTTTACAGGTAAATGGGTTTATAGTTTCAAGTACCAAAGAAATCTATTTTTTATTCTGGTACTTTTGATCAATTCTTTTTTTTATACCTGCTGAAGCTCATTCTAAATTTGACAAAGTTTTCTTTACAGTATGTAGCTGTCAGCTAAAAACAAATAATGGGGTTTTTTTTTAATATGTCTGGTTTTAATTCCTATCTCTAAAAATCTTCTTTTTAGTTTGGATATTTGACCTTTAGGATGGCATTTTCCTTTCATTCTGTATTAGGCTGAAGACCAGGCAATGCATTCCAAACAAAATCTATGAACCACAGAAGGAGATACATGATAATACTGCCCAAGAAATATTTGTATTTGGTTCTGAGGTTTGTAGATAAATATTCTGTAAGTTTGGAGAAAATAATATCTCTTTATTAAGTACTATTTTTATGCCAGTGAGATGGAGATCATTCCATAAAAATTTTATTGCATACATCAGTCCTTAGTTGCTATTATAGAAAATGTTAAGTTTCTATTCTCTAAACTGCTTTAAAGACAGTGTGAGCAGCACCTTTTTCAATGCCTGGTGGTGCAAATTCAAGAAATCAATGGTGACATTTTTGCATTTGAAAGTAACACAGCTGCAGTTCTGATGTTGTGGTTGAAAGATGACAAGAGGTGTACAGTAGGACTAGATCAATGACTAGTATTTTTTATTCATGAGCTTCTTTGTTTCCTTTGCTCTGGCTAATCCACTCAGTGTCATTCTTGAATCCTCTCTATTCTTTTTTGCAGCTCAGTAAACCTTCTTTCCATTTTATCATCAAAATCCATCCTTTCCTCCTTTCTGTTCATATCCTTGTGGACAATTTGTCCCTTCTTCCTTTGTACCAAAAATTTGAATACTTGATATGTCTTTTTCTCCCACACTTGGTTCTTTCTGTTCAACTCTGGGGCTTTTGCCTTCATATCTCTTGCAGAATCAAATTCAAGCCCTTTGCCATGATTTTAATAAAGGGTCTCACCTCACATGTCTAAACTAATAACTGCCTCTTGTCCTTTATCTTCTCTTGCTTCACATTACTGGTTTGTTTTTCATTGCTACTCTTCTTGCTTCCCGTGACATGAATAGTCATTCTATTATGTCCTTTTATCACAAAGTCTTTCTAAATATACTTGCTTCAAAAAAACACCTTACTCCTTTTGTTTCCAAAACTTCCAGTTCTTATACGTCTGCAGCAAAGGTCTCTGAAAGTGAGTAGAGGGTAGTATTCCTTATTAGCAGTGATATCAATAGGTTAGCATGCTAAAATGAAGAGTAGGTGCTGTGACACAAGACTGACTGAACTGGTAACATGGGTTCAGATTCTCTGACCCTGTTTTGGTTGTTTTCCCTGACCTGCTACATTAGTTTTACAGGTTCAGCTGTTTCAGATGTAATGATTTACAAAACACAGAACATCAGCTGCCAAAAAAATGTCAGAGACAAATGACTAATGTCCCTTTTTAGTAGGGAGGCTTGCTTTCTCTTTTTTTTTTTCTTTTACTTTACTCTTTCAGGCATGAATTATTCTATAGTATATTAAATGAATATGCTGTTGGTCCCCAGATTTTCATCAGTAATGAAGACAAAGAGTAAAACCCCTGATCTGAAACAAAGCCTAAATGATCCTTCCTACCAAAAGAGATATTAAAGGAAACAGGAGTAATCTAATAAATGAAATCTCTCCCATCTTCACCCTTGTAATGGCTGGTCTTAGATATGGTGTGCTCTGCAAAGTATCAGTATTCATGCCAGAGTAAACTGAATTAATAGAGCTGAGAAATGAATTATTTCATAAGATAGATTTTGGTTTTTCCTACTGCAGTCTTTTTAAAAGAGAAAATGAAAATTCATGAACTTTCTGCTATGAATTATTTTCTTTTTTTATAGTATTTAACTTTACTAGGCCATCATTGTGTGTGTCATTTCTGATGGATAAAATATTCCTGGAGCAGCTGTACAACAATATAATTAAACATGTTTCCCGCTTTTGATGGATAAATTACTGGAAACATTTATATGGTGGAACAACTGCATTAGCCATCATTTCTTTGTCTGGTATATCGCACTAGAGAGCTTCATCCCTCTATACACACTATAACATAAAACTGTGGGGAGGGAAATTACAATCAGATTAAAATAGCTGATAGGAGTCTTTTTAGTTTTGACAGTGGAGGTTTCTCAGGCATTGGTGGTAAAACATTGTTTAGGAAAATAAAAGGTCTGTTTTCAGTTTGCTTGAAAGGAAGTTAATCTATTAAATGTCAAATTTGCAAATGTGGTTTTAGATTGTGTCTAAATTTGAGATTTTCCTTTCTTGGGGAACTGTAAATATTGGTGTTAGTTTTAACCTTGAAAAACAAATTATACAAGTCTATTGTTGAACAGACACCAAAATTTCCAGTTGAAACATTTATGTGGGTTTGCTTCACATTTCACCTGCGTTCTTCAAGAATTTTATTCCACCACTCTCAGTGGGATCACTCAGTCCCAGCTAATATGCATCTTCTTTCATGCTCCGAGAAGATCTGACTTACAGAAAGCACAGTAATATTTCGGTAAGTGGGGAGACTCCGTGACCGAATTGGACATCTTACCAACCTAAACCTTAGAGACAAATATGGAACATGAAACACCTGGGATGTGTTTTCTAAGAGACACCTCAACAGCTCAAAGGAGTGCACATATTAATATCCTGTAATTGGTATGTGCAGTGCAGATCCCTAGCCTATGAACTTCATGGATTTACACTGGGGTGGTTTTGTACTTTTTTTGTTTGCACCTCCCCCCCCCCCCAGCCCCACCCCCAGCCTTAGATGCCAAACTGCTCTTACAAAAGAAACAAAGCAAGTGGGGCTAACCTGCTCACTTTCCATTAGGAAAACCTCAGGAAGACTGGTAGAAAGGAAGAAGAGACAACCTCGCTGTTAGCGCTGCACCACCAGAGTTATCAGGTAATGCTGTAAGTGTGTAGTGCACTGCTGGGGGTAATTCCTACCTCTCTATTACAGTATATGGCTACTGGTGTAGCTTTGGTGTAACTGATTTGGTGTGCTGCAGATCAAACCTAGAGACGCTGTGGCATTACACAGTTAACACAGAATCCATTAATCAGTGATTTAGCATTTGCTGTCAAAAGAAAACTAAACTGCAGTAACAGTATCTTGGAAAGGGGCAATCTGCCTTATATTTGTAATAGCTTATGGTACCTCAGTGAGGAAAGGATTTATCTTCCAGCTCTATAGATGATCAGTATCACCACTTCAGCTGTTTGACCAGTGTTCTTTTCCACTGTTGTTTGTCCTTATATCCCTTCTCTTTTTGCATGGTCAACTCTAAACACAAGTCCCCCTGAGTCCTCTCCTGAAAATCACAACCTACAGCTTTCCAGACACAGAAACATCAGCCACAAGGACAAGGGAGATCCATGAAGACTGGCATTAATGTGGCTCTAGGTGGAAGAAAATTTGGCTTTTTCTCTTTTGTATAGGACAAGTTCTTGCCACAGCCCTGTCAGTATTCCACAAAACAGTCAGATTTCAAGCTCCATTAAAAAATTGCTTCTGCAAACACTAGAAACTTCTTTAGAAGGAATCTTTTTCTCTCCATTGAGACTACATTCCTAAGCTGTGTGTCCAAAGTGTGTACAGATGTTCCCATAGCCTCCCAAATATTTAAAGCAGAACAGGCCATTTGAACTAACTGGGAAGTTTTTATTATTATTATTTTGAGACTTTCATGATAATAAAAAGTCCTTTGAGATGGTTAGCAGTGGAACAAATGCATCCTACCAGAGTCTTGGCTTGGCACTGTGCATTTATAGGTGATATAGATGATACAAAGAGCATGCGCTGTAGGAGAAAAGGAACAAAGGCGACAGAAGGGAGTACAAGGGAAATGAGTGGGAGGCTTTTCTGAGATCAGTTCCTGCATTAACAGCTGAAGCATCAGCTCTGGAACCCAATAAAGTGCACATGACAGATATCATTGTTTTAAGTGAGTTTCAAATATTACTTCAACTTCTTCTTTAGGTTTATACAAGTCTCCTCTTATTAGTTCAAATATTTGTATTCCCAAAACTAAGATGAAATATGAGATGTTTGAAACTCATCCGTGATGTTTATTCATGATAAATATGCCTAAGACTATTCTACATTAACAGAAACATCTATATGTTCTAGTAGCAAAATATTCAAGCAAATGAAGAGATGCTATCTTCTCTGGGAATTTCCAAGAATAAGCTGGAAACTTAGATCCTGAAGTGTTATGGTGGGCTTTCCTCCTACAGATCAGCTAGTCTGTGGAATGGATGTATTTTGACATCTAGATATACTCCAACAAACTTGTGATAACCTGAAGTGCATTTCTGATGCCTCATTCAGTGTAAAAATGATAGATATGTTTTGTTGTTCCTTTTACCTCGCTTTATATTTATATGCAATTGAATGGTGAACAAATAGAAGATACACAGTTTTGAAGACAGTGCACCAGAACTGAAAGACATGCAAGAGGATATGCCTGTGTACTCTACTACTGTCTCCCAAAGCATTGTTTTTATAAATTCCATAACATAAGGAATTTTAATAACTGATGGCATAACCTTGAGTAAAGCAGTCACTGTGTTTTGAAGCCAAACTATGACCAGTAGTGTATGCATCTTTGTGCTCAAAAAATTTATTCAAGTGTCTGTTTTCTTATGTGACTGTGCCCAAAAGATAAATACCACCTGCAGGTCCAAATAAGAAAACCAAGCGCTTCAATGTTGATGAAGAATTACATTGCATATTATTTTTCATGTAAAACAGTGACATTTAAATATGCTTCGGAGAAGTGGTAATCAGGAATTTGTGCCATTAGTGAGAAAATCTGGCCATATGTTATTGAAAGTTGCTAGTATAGGTTGTTTTACTCTCTGTTGTATCCTTAAGCACACATTTTTACAGCCCTCAATGTCTGTAGATACTCATTCTTTCTGCCTCAAGGGGAGATTGATCTCTTTTGTCTCTTGGCCATCCAAATAGGTAAGTGGAAAAACTTACCAATTCTTTGACCTATATAAAAAGAGTTACTTCTGCTGCTAAAGACAATGAATAATGGCAAGAGTGAAAAAGTTACACCCTATCTGAATTGCCTGAGTATTTGTTTGAACAGAAACAAACACTGTCCAACAACTGAAGAATTTGATTCAGTAATGAATACTGCCAACTACTTTATAGTCAAATCACTTCACTGATTGTACAATTAAATATCACTAAGATCTTCCTTTAAAATATTGTGAATGTTTTTACTTTTGCTTCTCTGTTTATTCAGAAGCTGATTTCTGATTTTTTTCATATGAAAACATGAATCCATGAGAGAAAAAAATTGGAACGTTATTGGTGACGTCAAGGGTTGAATGGAAGAAATTACACTACCTCTAGTCTGGTTGTCATTATTTTGCCTGATACAGTCTTAAAGAAAAACGTATGAAAGATATTGTGATCCTTAATTCCTGGATCTATAAATGGTAAGCTGTCTTTATGTTTCTGAGATCTTGATTTTTACAGGATTAGCACATTAAATTTAATGCTAAGTAGGACTCTAGGACTTAGACTTTTGTCAATTGGTTAATTTATGGTTCACCTTAAAATTCAGTTTTTATTTAAATACTATGTAAGTATACACAATGTAGAATGACCGCAGTAAAAGATTTCTTTTTCATTAAAAATGCAGCTCAGCAGCTTTGTGATAAATGGTGACATTATGTATATGCCAATCCCTTCTGGAAAACTGGAGTGATTCTAGACTTTGCCAAGAATTTGACATGCCACCCTAAATGTTTAATCAGGGATGCTATGACATTCAATGCTGCTTGTATATATGTGTCAGTCTAAGTTTTATTAAACCTCTTCAGAATGAAACAGAATCTGCTTCTGGGGAAAAAAAAAAAAAAAAAAAAGGACTGAACCAAACTAATGCTATTAATATGTTTCTCTCTGGATATGATATAAATAATCTAAAATTAACTATGATCCTCACTTCACTGAGCACAAACTTCCCTAGTAAAAGTTTTGAATTGGAATAGAACTCAGAGGAGTGCTGTGTCAAATTAATGATCATGAAGCAAGGCTCACAGAGCATTAGTAGTCAGCTTCTGCCTTGGGTGAGACCAGGGAATAGATGCCATTCAGCCATCTGAACAGAATTTCTATAATAAAATCTGTCCTTCAAAAAACCAGAAGAACCTAACGGGACTTCCCTGTGACTTCTCCATCAGTTGGTTCTATTCTGGCCATGGAAAATACATACTGGATTTCAGATAAGGGCCAGAGAAGCCAACTAAAAAGAACCATTATTAATCTGTTGGTGTTGTACACTAAAAGGACTATACAAGTTAATAGTTCCAATCCTGAAAAACATTGCTTGTATGTATAATATCTTCATTTTTTGTATATAACCTTACTTTGTTTAGTGAGACTAGCTGAATAATTTAGGAGATATTAGCAGAATTTTAATTTATGTGTATGAGTTAAACTTCACAACATAGAAAGTAGTTTTGGATTAATATTTCTAGTTCATAATGATGCTCTTACTGGTGTTTCTTTGGATTGTTTCTTATATAAATTTTATCTACTATTTTTCCATCCTCTGGTTTTAAAATAAAAAAGTTATTAGGTGCTATTCTGCCACCAACAAGTAACAAATGTTTTACTAATGCCAGCTCATCCAGGTTTTAATTCCCAGTGCTTGTGAGAAAGTAGTGGACCCCATCATAGTTTCCATATTGCTGTTTATTTGTTCTGGCATGTGAAACGTAATGGAATAGTCAGACCTCTAGAAACACAAAATATTTCCATTGTTACAGAGACCAAAATTCTATAGCAAGGAGGATTTGGGGTTCCTAAGAGAGAGAAAAAAATGTTCTTAGTTTATCCTGTATAAGATCTAGTGACATACTAACTTTTTTGTCTGGTAGATGGATCTTTAATCCTATGTGCTCAATCATCATTCTTGTTATGTTCCCAGTCATCATTCTTCTACCATCAGGAAGTAGTTGGTATATCCAGCAACCTATATAAATGCTGGATTAACCGAAAGGGAGAGCAAATAAAGATGAAAAAAGTAACCTTTTGTCATGCGGCCGAAGCCCTAAACTTAGTCACAAATGCATTCTCTTTCTCTATGCTTGAGAAGAGATTTCTGGAAATTATACTATGACAATTCTAGAAAAGAGTAGCCTGCCTGTTTGTTCTTCCCCTCCCTTAGAATTTCCTGCCTCCCATTACCCTGACACATGATTAAATCATGACCTTCAGTGTAATTCATGATTAGATGAAGGATGAGGACACTTTAATGCAGGTGCTGAGGGCGTTATACCGTTAAGCGTTGTTGAGGTCATTGGAAGAATGTATTGTTTATCAAGATACTTTTTCTTCCCCTTACAGCACTTTTAATTTTCTGTTTTTCTGTGGTCTTATGTAAATATCATAATTCTGGAGCTTACAAGCATTTCCAGGCAAAACTGAAGAGGCAGTCGGACGAGTCATATGGTCTCCTTGGGAGAACAGCGAAGAACTTTGACTATCAGCAAAATAGTATTGATTTAGTATCTAATGCCATCTCGTTTACCCCACTTGAAATATTTAGGTTGCATAATGCTATCTCATTTACCCCACTTGAAATATTTAGGTTGCATTAACAGTAATGCTCCATTTGGGCATTGCTTGGCCCTTGGTAACCAGTCACGAAGAGGAGGGGAAAAAAATGCAGGCTGACATGAAACCATCTGTTCGGTGTCTGAAAGCAGCTACCTCCCAGGCCTTTTAAGACAGAGGAAAGGACAGTGAATACAAAAATCTTCCCACTAAAAATGTCAGGAACAGCAAGCCTACAAAGGGGTTTCTGAGAAAAACACCAATAAGAAATCAGATAGAAATATACAGAGAAGTATGTTTGATATTAAAACTCCCCGTGATTTGATCAGTATGTTTAGCAACTCAAGAAAAGTAGCACTTAGGTTTTATATATTATAGAAGAGAAGGAACAGCAGGAGCATAAAATACAGAAATGACTGGAAAAAAATGATCTTTTACTGTAGTGCACAAAGTAATGTTTGTATTCTAGCATGAAATAGCAAACAACTGGAGAGCCCTTTTAATCATACTAAAGACTGTGCGATGATACACTGAGGCCACAAAGTTACCTACTTACTGCAGCAGTGTGGTAAAGTCTTACTGGCTATTCATATCCCAGCAGTAAAAGCAAGGAAAACTTGCCTTGGTCTTGCAGAGGCAAGTCGTCCATAACCTTAGCGTGTGGAAAAAGAAAAAGAGGTTAAAAAATCTGGGGAGTCTTCAAAGTTGCCTAAGGTGCCCTTTAAAGCAGAATGATTCCTAGCCTCAGAGTGAAATGACAATTACTTGATCAATGTATTGCAGAAAGTACTTTATTCTGTAATCTTACAGAGCATTGTTTAGTTCATAATTTGTTTTTGAAATGTTTTATTCCACAGCATACCCATAACAGTAACTGCTATAACTTTAATGATGTTTTAATATCATGAGATCTCATTATAACAGTCTGCTTATTCAGTTTTTGCTGATAAGTGAAGTAAGAATGCCAGCTGTTCTGGTTAAATTACTGGGTCCATGGATTACTAAAAGGAAAATTAATACAGTCATTATTCCTTTTTTTCTATTGAGTAGCATTTAGAGGCTCCAGTCAGGATTAGAGCTTTGTTATAATAGATGCTGTATAAACATTAAAGATGGACTTACATGGTAAATACAACATGCTGTTATTGTTTAGTTTAATGCTGAAACAAGCTGAGTTTTGTTTACAGTTTCAGGAAGAGAGGTCATGTTTAAATAATGTTGTTCATATTTAACTAATACAATTAATTCTTTCATCCAAAACCTGCATAAAGACTAACAATAAGTGTATCTTCGGTCTGAGATTACACTAAAAACTGTATAACACTTACTTCATCAATTTTGTACTGACAGCCTAAATATTGTATTGCGTGCTGAGCTGGGGGTGGGGAAATGGAAGTAAAATAAATTGTTTTCCATCACAAAACAATAGTGAATACAGTAGCACTATTTTATTTACAACATAGATGTTTATTTAATCAATTTATTGGTGGCAACCTAGAGAAAATTGAACCAAGTTGAAAAAATATACCATTTCATCACATATTGGATAAAAAGAATGTGTACAGATATGTTGCAATTTATTGAAATTTACTGCTCTTTGAGATATATTGCATGCTACAGGAAAGATAATTTATCTTCATATCTTATGTTATTATTGTATGTGTCAAATAGAATTTTAGTTTGTCATATTTCTAAAAAATATAAGCTTGTTTCAGGAAAGCAGTCATCACTTGTACATGTGTGGTTGTCATATTTATTTTAGAGTCTTTACCATCACCTCACCTTGATTTTTCTTGGAGTGATAGAAAGACATGACCGTCTTTCTCACTGTTTAAAAGAGCAAACTCACCAGCAAGTGGTTAAGATCTCTGAAGGTGATTGTAGCATTAGCTCATCTGGGGTGTGACGTAGAGAAAAATGGGTGCAGAGCATTTCTGCCTCAATGTTCTAGTAAACACTTGGAATGAGCCTGTTCTTGGAACCAGAAACCTTCTCATGTAAAGAAGGTGCTACAAAAGCATTGTCAGTAATTTAAATACATGGCCTCTGGACTTCTCATGATGACTGTTGGCAAGTTTCATGCTGGGCAACAAACACCATTTGTCTGTATTTTCAGTCTCATGCTGGTGGCCAGTTCCTAAAAAGATAAAAGAAGAAGGACAACCCCACCAACTGTTGCACCGCCTGGAAATAATAGTGTGTGTCTATATAGACTTTTATCAGGCTGACATCATAACGTACAGCTTCTAAGAGGTGAGCTATGAATGGTGTGTATTCCATAAGTGAAAAGGTAGATGTTTTCTGAATTTTGTAATAACTGAACACTTGAAGCTCAGCACATAACAAATTATCTTAATTGGTTTAAGCAACCAAGCATAAAATACTGTGGTCTGTTGTAAGTTCATAGCAGTAGTTCGGAGCGTCAGCAGAGGTGAACAGGCAAGAGAGCTTGGAAACAGTTTGCAGCATTTGCGCTCATCGGTGCACGCTCTGCTGACTCCAGTGTTCAGTGCTGCTGGCAGCTCTTCGAGTCAAAGGTGTTCGTCTCCCTGGCTCCACGGATCAGGCAAAAGAGCAACCACGTTATTTTTTTATATGTGAATCCAAATGTTTACATAGCCAAAACATAATGCTCATGTTGATATATGCTGACACTACACATGCTGAATCTTGCAAGTATTAGAATAGGCCTATTTAGTCTTCTCATTTTACAACAGAGAAGATTATTTTTTATCTGACTGGCAGATTAGTAAAACTACTCGTCCAGTACTAGGTATCTGTAAGTAGCTTTTAAATACTAAAAAGGTTCTTAAAAAAACCCCACAGAGTTTAGAAGGAGCAAAAACAATTATCTGTGATTAATTTTGATATTTAATATTTTAAACTTCAGGTTTTTGACAAATATAAGTGATTTTTCTGTTTTTTCTACTGACAAAAGAGAGCACTTTGAAGGTTTATATTTTAAAAAGTGACTATAGTCAGTGAAAAATTCACACGGGATTTTTTTCCCAATGAAAAATGTTATTTTTCAAAATACAGGGCTTTTAATAAAAAAAATAAGTATTTAGATTTTTCAATTTTTAAGAGGCTTGCCCATTCTGTTTACATTTTTCTAATTCTTAGTGAAAATGCTACCTTAGATGTCATCATATTTCACTGTGATTTTTGTATACTAAAATGAACTTATCAATCATCAAATGGAACTATTGAAGTAATTAAAATACTTTTATTTTAAACTTCAGAATTGTTTGGGAATGAGAAGCTTCAGAATTTCATTTCTTACAAAAATAATCCATACTGTTTATGCTATGATTCACGTTTAACAATGACAAACCTTAAATAGCAGATAACTCGCTTTGATTATATTAGTATAATAAATACAAAGGTAAGCAGCTCTGTTTCTTTTCAATTATTGGCTGCAAGGACAGAAGCTTCAAGTTTATTAGGCTGGGATTGGAAAGGTCTTTGAGGATCTAGTAACACGTAAAGTAAGTGACTATTTTTCTGCTTTTTGCTTTTGTAAGAAAACTTGCATTTGAAAAAAAAAGATATTGTTAAAGATTATATTATAGCTACCTTATTTTGTTTTGTTGTGGATTTTCTAACAAACAAGATGTTTAAAAATGAAATGAGAAAATAGTTTATACTTTGTTCTTTTCATTTTTCATTCAGTTGCATATTTTCATATAACTATGCATTTTTTGTAAATACATTAACCTTTGAAATTATATCATTGCAAAAACATCATGTCATACAAGAATAACCACTAGCAATGATCACTTGGAAAAAAAATGCAACTCGTTTATATAAATTGATAGCCCAGAGGAACCCAAGAACCATGAAATAAATATCCATAACATTACAGCAGATGAATGTAACTTCTGCAGAAATCGCTTCCAGATCTTAATTAGAAATGGTTATTTTTGACAGAAATCTCGTAGTTTGAATTGAGAAATGTAATAAAATATTTAGACTAGGAGTTAAAAATATGTTTTCCTTTATCCTTTGAGACAGGACTTAAATGGGAATGGAATACATAAAGGGACTTTTTTTATTATTATTTAGCAGTAAGTTAATACAATGTTACAGCCAAAAAAGAATCTTCAGCATAGCAATCTTTTTGTATTAGTATATGGTCTATGGTTTAGTTATATATTTACAGAACAGTACCTAACATGTTTGATCACTGCAGTGTTTCCTGGAATCACTTCATCACTTTTAGCAAGAAGTCTGTGAGTACTATAGCTGGGTATGGTCAGTACAGGGCACAGAAACTATTTCTGTATTCAGTTGGTTTCTTGACATTATCACATTCTCTAAACAGACTGTCAACAAAAACTACAGCTATTTTTGTTATATAACATAACAGAAATACCAATTATTCAGTTACAGTGGATTCATTCATATCCAAACAAATTAATGTCATTTAGTAATGTCAAAAATTGAAGTTCAGCACAGCAAGGTCCAAGAATAATACGTTTGCCCATATCAGTCAACCTTACTGGTATTTTGCAAGCCTTTTTACTCCTATCATTTTGTCAAAGGTTATACATGCAGTAAGATATATGTGACCATGTCTCATCCTTCATAATTATGACACAAACTCTCAGAACATATAATAAAACTTTCAGTTATAGAAAAATTCTATCTTGGGAGACCTGTGGTAACTCTTGCAATAGCTTACTGTAACAAGTTTTGAAGGGTTTGCAAGATTAATTTTATGCAACACACAGATCAGTCAGAGCTCAAACAGTGAATAAATTAGACCCATGTTGCACTTCAGTGCAGTGTGATTGCTGATTGACAAGTGTTGCAGGGAACTTCAGTAATATATAAGCATCTAATTCTCAGCCACCATACTTCTGTAAATATTTGATATTTTCCCCTTTCTTGCTTGTAGTTGATCTGGTTATTCCCTACCCTCTGTCATGATTCCTAATGACAGGAATTGTCTGGCAGCGTGCACCTGCAAAAGAATCTTGGAGACATTTAAATTTGATCTTATCCAGCCAAGCAGTTCCTGTCTCTTCTTTCCTAATTTCCTGTGATTCTGAGCTTTCAGGTGTGTGGGGGGGGAGTGTTTTGTTTGGGGTTTTTTTTGGTTGGTCCATTGGTTGGCTGGGTTTTTTGAGGGAATAAGACTAAGTGCAGAAAGGGAATGGGAATCAGGTAGAATATTAAATACTCTTGTCTTGAATCATATGATATTCCATCCAAGTGTCTAGTTTGTTTATTAATACACCTTGCCCTTCTAGGATGCCTAGACTATCAGAAATGTTAAGAAAATGTGATGAAATTTATTCTCCCTAAAACTGAGCTCCAAGGTATTCATTGTCCACCTTGCTCAACTGATTCAAACTCCAATTGACGTATAGCATGGCTGTATTACAAAAAGTTATGTCACATTAACTATGTTATATTTCAACACGCAAACACAAGGCACTGTGTAACAGCTTCAGCTGCTCACTGGTGTGGTCATGATATCCTCTGTCCTATTACGGCTGCTTCGATGCTCAGAAGAAAATTGACTTTGAAGGTTTCTAAAACTGTGGGGTTTATGGCAGGCAGGTAGAGGATGTGCACATCAAAGGGCTGCTGTCATTTCTGGCTGAAGGCCAAACAACTTGGAACAATACAGCAGAGAATTTGAATTGCTCACTCCATCATCTACAGTGGAATAAGACTAATAGTCAAAGTTCTTTTTAAGAGATCAAAAATGTATGCCATGGTAGGCTCAAAGTGTTGGAAATATATCTTATGTATTAGGAGTTAAAATATCAGATTCAGATACTTCTGGCAATATCTTTGTCTGGTGTTGCTGTAATTTCAGCAGCACCTGACAGCTGTAATAGAGATCAGTGAGTTATTGCAAGTAAGTTGCTTATTGTGTAGCTTTGCACCAGAAGAATATTTAGTGAAATTAGTGTCAGTGTTAGCGACAGTGAAACCCTTTGGCAAATCTAGCAGGGAGTTTAAAAACTAATAAAGAAATAATATATGTATCTCACCCTCCTTGTCCCTGTAATGTACAAACTGAGGACCCTCTATCAGGTAAAAGTAGATCTCCCATCGAATCTAAAATAATTTTTTAATAATTAATTAGTTTCAGAAGTATTGATATATCTTCTGAAAACCTGATAGCAAGTTGGCCAGATTTATCATTTTCAGATAAACCTTAGATATATGT
This sequence comes from Elanus axillaris, assembly GCA_026212715.1. Classification (NCBI taxonomy): domain Eukaryota; kingdom Metazoa; phylum Chordata; class Aves; order Accipitriformes; family Accipitridae; genus Elanus; species Elanus axillaris. The sequence continues at coordinate 1,938,670 of JANZLQ010000056.1, read as the reverse complement.
ATCTTTGACCAGCACATCTTTCCTGCTGTCTGTGAGTGGCTTGACAAAGGCACAGTTTTCCTCCACGTTTATTAAAGTTTATCTATCCTTATTTTCTTTAGATATCAAAGTACAGTGTGGTCTAAGTGGAGGAAAATACTGCATGTCTTTGTTGCAGCTGGAGAGATCCTGGCCAAGGAAAGGAAGTCCAGAAATTTTCGAAGGTTATGTACCAAGAGTGCAAGGAGAGAATGGGGAGTGGGAGGGATGAGGCATTGAAATCCCACCACGCAAGAGGAGGGATGCTCCATAGTGGGCAGAACTCACCAGGAGGCTGCTGCTGTCTTTGCCTTCATCTTCCATAGTAAATCTGCACCAGACTGTGTTGTCTTCTTGGTGCATCAGCATGAAGAGGAGTGAACCATCTTAAAAAGCTTCAAAGGTCTTCCTCCTCTCTGCTCATGACAAGAATTGGCTAATTGCCTGTCCATTGGATTACAGCAGCCACCATGGATTACTCAGGCAAGGCAAAGAAATTTCCTTCTACCTGTGCTTTTGAATGTATCTGTTCACTCCTCTGTCCAAGTTTTACATCCCCTCAGGACAGGAATTCAAGCTCTAAATTAAAGTAAGATTAAGCATACAGTTTTCTAGGGTTTTTTAGTGGGATTGGGGGGGTGTTAATGTATTACAAAATGACTTAAATAAGATTTGGTTATATTAATGTCAGACATTCACGATGAGACTTCTTGATTTTCAGAATACCTTTAATACTGATGAAAATAATCCTAGCAAAGGTTTTCCAAAATGTAAATTCCATGTGTTTACTTCTGCATTTCAAACCTAAATGGTACAAGCAGTTTCCTTTTAGCATTCACATTCATTCTGGGTTTATTTATAATCTGCTGAGAACAAAAAAAAAAAAAAATCTCAGTGTGAGTTGCCTTATCTTAAATAGTGGACAATGGAGCCAACATGTAAAACCACCTATTAGCATGTCAGTCAGACTGTTATTGTACTCTCCCGAAATGACAGGTCTACTTTAAACGAGACTGTGGTTTATGATTCAGGATCACAAAAACTCTCTTTCTAAGCCAGTAAGGAAGACATCTGGGAAGAGCAGATCTAAGCCTATTCAAACCTCAGAGATTTTACCATTTGCAAATTAAAATTATCTGCTTTCAGCATTGAAATAGTGTTTCAGAATGACAAAAGGAACTGATCACTGGTGTACAACAGGCTGACTTAACCACAGGCTTCACTGGCAGTGTGCAAGAGAGGTTTTGTAAATGTAGCATTAAGAATAACTGGTGGTTATCTTGTATTTGGTGTGAGCAAGAAAATTAATTCAAGTAAATATAAATGATAGTCCTTACATGGCAGCTCCCTATAAATTTATGTCTAATATTAATAATTATACTTCTGAGAAAATCAAGGAACTCTAAAGGCTATTGAATTCTGATTTTAGATGAAGCTTTAAGAACCTTGGGGTTTGTCATATACAGAATAAACAAAGGCAACTGAAGGATCTTCACACACTGAAAGTCAATGTGATTGAAACTGAAGCTGCAAAAGCCAAAGCAGAAACATGGATCACAACTGTCTAGTGTTCATGAAGTCATCAGATTCTGGTATGAAGTTTGGTGATGTTACTGTAAATGTCTCCTTTGTGCTGAGCATGCGATCTGGAATAATAACGTGATGAATAAGGATTCTGATCCCAGCACCTTTGAGGGCAAAACTTTCATTGACTTCAGCTGAGCCAGGAAAACACCCACTAAGTATTGTTGCATGTTGATGTAAAAATAGCGCAAAACGTAGGAACTACACATTCTGAAATTTAGCCCAGTATATTTGAGACTCTTTTCTCTCTTTTCTACCTGACCATGCCACAGAATTCCTGTTCACCCCTTTTAACATGCACGGCATACTGTCATAAAAAAAAAAAAAAAAAAAAGATAGAAAGAAAAGTATTCAGAAATTTTGGTAACATACTATCAGACCAGCTTCTGAATTACAGTGGAAGTATTTTGTAAATGTGAATTGGAAAACTCACACTGAATTTGTCAATGCAAAATGCTGTCTTGTTCTAATAGATTTGCAGAGGATTTATCTACTGAATCCAAGTGTGTACACAACCGTGCTAAGAAATTTCAAACATGACCTTCAGCATCACTTTTGTGCAGGAGGTGGAGAACTGCCTCTCAGAAATTGCTAAGTCTGCACACACTGAAATCTGCCACTGGCTTCAGGTAAGGGCAGGATTTTTCTCTGGAGGTGGCATTTCCAGTAGTGACGAATGATGTAATGGATTTTTTATGTGATCAAATGGACACTTAGTGTACATAATTGTATTTCCTTAGTATCATTTACCTAAGTTCAAAATGTGTAATTCATTTAGTGTTTTATAAAATGTTATTTTGGAGTTGTGCCAGAAATTAGAACAAAAATTGAAATGACTGTAATATTATTTTTTAATATGGAGTGCAGATATAACTGGAAGGAACCAAATCAAGACATAATTCAGACTCATTATAAATAGCAGCTTAACATTGAAATGTGCTGATATGAAGAAAATAAGTACATGATTAATTATATAGAAAAATAAAGTGAACACATGCAATAAACTAATTAAATGTGAACTTGTTCATAGAAAAAGAATGTTTACCCTGTTCAGAGATAGATTTAAGGTCTACTGATAATAAGAAATTCCTGCTAATAGTGCTACAGGACATTAAAAATTCCTATACAGTATTTCATCAAATTATAGGGTTTGAAATACAGGAAACTGCATGCACTTTTCATTCCTTTTAGTGCCATGTGCTTCAGCAGTTTTTAGATACGCTGCCTTCTAGAAAGCTTTATCTTCTAGATGGCACTGGCCTTGCAATATTTCTGCTCTACTCTACTTCTCCTGTAACAGATTGGATCTGATATTGAAACCCTTCCAGGTTATTTGGAGTATTTACACCTCTTGCACCAAATGGAAATTAACTTGTTACATGATAAAAATTCTTCAGGACAACAAATTACTCTAACAAATATTCACCTATTCTGCTCTAAGTGTCCATCCTTGGACTGTAGTTTATGGGAAATACTGACTTTAAACGAAGAAGAAATTTAGAGTTACACCAAAGGTTGTGTGTCAAGTAGTACACATCCGGTAAGAGAACTTGTTGCTAGGCTAATGGGGAAAATACAGTAAGGTCAACTGAATGTTTAGAACTTTTTAAAAGACATGTAGGTGTAGCCTTTCTTATCTGACCCGGGGTTGCTTTAGCACAATATTGTAAGTTGCTGCAATCCAAGCATGCTCTTACCACTTCAGCACTGTGTCCAATGCATTCCGATGGCATAATGTACCCACTTTTCCTATTTGCTACCTTCAGTACTCAAAGATACCTTTGAGAAAAGATCAATCATTTTGTGCACATCTATCAACTTTTAGAAAAGTTCCCAGACTATTGTAGGGCCACATATTTTTGTTATTGTTCATGTTTTCAATTTTCAATAACATCCACAGAGCTTAGCCATTAGAACTGTCACAACAACACAGAGGGTTTTTAGCTAATTTTAATTATAATTGTATTCATCTTTATTATATATATTTATGCAAATTGGTGGCTAATATAGAGATGGCCCTGAATGTTGATTCGAAATACTCTGAAGCTTTTTAATGGCAGAAGTACAGATTCAAATTTTGTGTTTCTCATGAGATGCCAGTTAAAAGGTAATTATTTCTGCCATAATTACTGTTAGTCCCAAATTTCTAAGTATCATTCAACCCTGAAGTCTCCTCAATAGTAAAGATGTGCTGTCTGACATGGTGAAATGAATATTGATGAAAATAGTGGTTCAATAACAATAACAGTTCTTTATTTGTCAAAATTTCCACTCCAGAGACTTCTTGGCAGAGTTTCCCAAGCACTGATCTAACTCCAGCCCAACACTCACAAAAAAGGACAAAGTAGTTTGTGGCAGGTAGGCATTGCTCTAAGCTGCATCTCTAAGCTATTTCGAAGCATTAAACCGGGCATGGACAAGGGTCTGAGGGTCATGGCCTTACTTCTGATCTCTTGTTTGTGCAGGAGTGAGGTAAGAGCCATTCCAATAACTATGTGGAGCCAGTTCTCTCTATAGATGAGAAATGAGAAATGGTCTCTAAGCACAGCAACAACTGTTGTTCCTGAATTTTTTTGTTTAAAGAAGGATGGATTTTTTTCATTTTTTCACCCATCTGTGTACACTGTATACATATATATGTTTCAGGAACAGATGAGAAACTTGTGAAATGAAATAATCTTTATTTTTTCTTCCTTGTTATGTTTTACCCATGAGCCTTTTTTTTTCTTGTTCTGCTTTTCTTTCTTGTTAAGGGGTTCTTCCATTTGCATTTAACTTCAGGTCAAAGCCAAGACCCACTGATTAGAAGGAGTGGCTTTTGTGGGTTTCAGAGAGACCAGTATTTTTAAATCCCTGAGACAGCACCACTTACAGAGAGTGTTCTGGACCCTTTATGATGTTACATTATGGTGAATTTTTTTATTGTTTACTACTGCTTCGAGTTCCAATAAATGCCTCTCTAGTACGTGAATACCTTTACTCTTAAAATATCGATTACTGTAAATGATTCAGAAATCCTAATGAAAAGTTATGTATAAGGAAGTAATTTTTAAAATTACTTTTTGGAGTGTGTGAAAACACAGAGAAATGCAGCTTGCTTAGGAGGTGCTGATGAGATCAAACAAGTCCAGCAGAAAATTGAGTTCTTGGACTTGACAGGAATAATTTTGTTAAGTGTGTGCAGGTATGACTCCCAAAAAGAATAAGCATCCAAATAAGAGGCATTTAATCTTACAATAAAACAGTGCTTGAAGCATTTGCAAACATTCATCAAATCCTTTCGGTATGGGCAAGGAATATTTTAGGCTAGATTGTCACTATCCTTTCTGGAAGAATTCAAGTTATGAATACAAATGGCCTCTACCTAGATGGCTAATAGTTAGAGGCTAGAGGATGTCTTAGGATCAGTATTGAGACAGTGTCTTTGCACCCACCGCTGGCTTGAAAAGAACGTGAGGAATGAGGAGGTCATGGGCTGCTTCTGGGTAAGGTGTTCCTTATGGCAATGGTTGAATTTATAAGTTTGGCTGGTGTGATTTCCTGGTTGATATACCAGAGCTCAGATATGCATTCTTACGCATTTCTTCCCTGGGTTCATTTCTTTTTGGAGAATTTATTTCTTGTCTGGGCTCAGTCCTAGAATATCCTTTTCCCCTCAACCTTTCAGTAAGCCTCCTGTTTCACTTGTCCTCTAAGTAAAAACTTTCTTCAATATTTCAGGAGTCCTACGGTGTTTCTGCTGTCCTGTAAAAGTTCAGGTGCTGGGGAGGTTGGAGTTTATTTTTTTGTTTGGATTTTTGGGGTGGATTTTTTCAGTAAAATGTAAGCTTTTTTTTCTGCAGGATTTTTTGAAGTTTTCCCCAGAGTGTCTGAGAAAACTCTTCCAAACAGCTTATGGCTTCTTACTCTTCTTTTTCACAATGCACACAAAAGTTTCTCTCCCTTTCCACACACGCACACACTCCCGCCTCTGTGGAAAGAAAACCTTCAGAAAGGCTGCCTTTCCCTTTGCTTGCTATCTAGTTGTCTCAAACACTCTTTTGTTTGAAGTATTCAGGTAGTGCTGAGTGAAATGTATTTATTTTTTCATTTGCTTTCAGGTAAGACTGGATTATCTCATGATGCCTTGCATTAAAATTTGAGATATAGAGGATGATGCTGCCTACATACTGAGCCCTGTGTGCTAAGATGCCTGAGGATATGATGTGCCTGATGTGCAAACCCTTCTGAGATCCTCTTGCACGTGTCACATACCCTCCTCTGTCCCCAGTTCAGATCCTAGGAAACTACTAGTATGAACATCAGCAATGCCACAGTGTTGTGTTCAGACTGTGGGTCCTGTATTGCTAAAATTGAGCTTTTAATTGCTGATTGGAGTACAGAAATTGACACAGAAAAGAATGAGGTGGTTTAGACTGTGAAATGAAGACAGGAGCATTTGAACTGCCAACTCTTGAAATAGAAATGGTTCACTATAGTTTTCACTGTAGTTTTACTGAAAAGGGTATGTTATCAATTTCACAAAGACACCTTCATGCTGACTGCTGTGTACATAAAGTCTTGTTTAAAATATCACCAATGAGCATCAGCACATAGACACAACTGGTTATGTTACCTTCCTTGGCAGAGCAGATTTTGGCAGGTGGGTAAACCTAAAAATGCTCTGTGGTAAACACCTGGCTTTGTGAAAGATTTGTTCCATAAAGTCTAAGTAGTTGTTATTAGTCACTTTACTTTCTTAGATGATGCTATTTAGCAGACTGGCACCCGGGCAGTCAGATTTAAATAGCATTACTTGAAAATCAAGCAAGGTTTTTATCAGCTGCCAAAGGTTCAGGTGAGGTATATTGATCGATGGGAAGTTAGAGGAGTCAGTTTTGATGAACTAGAGCTTCTGCTTTTCTTCTGTCACTTTGGATAAGGAAAGTAATGCCTATAACACGCAGTCTCAGAAAATGTTTCTGGTAGTCTGACAACCATTTTCTCCAGCTAATGCAGTGAGTGACATGTGTGCTTTCATGGAAGCTCCTGGAGGAGAATCCAAGATCATGCAGCTCTTGGGAAAAAGGAACTCCAGAGCCTGACCACTTCGGAGTCTGCCTAGGGACATGGAAGATGTTTTCAGTTCTTTATGCAAGGTTTTAGTCCTAAATGACCTGGCTCTGTGCTCTGTTAACTCATAATGAGTAGCACAGAGCTTAAGCTTCCTTCTATGATTCTTCCTAACCTGTTTCTGCTTTTACTCCAGTCTTTACTGTCACATATCTTTTCAGAATGTTTTTAAGGCATCCAAATTGATGGCACCTAGGCAGGCACAACTCCACCTCACTCAGACTTTTACTTTGAGCCCCATTATTGGTAATGCCTCATATATACTTAATATTCTGAAAATGGTGAAAAAAGTCATGGTTTCAATACTGGGGAAGGAGAATAAAGTTTACAGATGGAGAGGGAGCATGGGAAATCCTGGTTTTCATACAATTATTCAGCACATTTTGGAACCCAGATTAATGCTGATAATCAAGGTACTTGACTGTATTCAGTTTTAGTAAAATTTATTAAATAGTATAATATTTCTAAAATACTAAAGTAAATAATGTTACTCGGACATAGGATTTTTTTTCAGAAAGGAAAATAAATCTTTCAGCGCAGACATTTCTAGTAACAAGTAAATCACATTATCAGTGGGAGAAGGGAACAATCCTAAAGGAACATTTAATCTTTCCTTTTGTATACACAAGGAAAGAATCCACACTGCTTTAATCTGGGGTTGTATTGGTTTCAGTTTGCTCCAGTGATGGATAAGGATGTGATTATTTGTGACAAATATGAATTTCTTATAGGTATTTTATATAAAAACACAGAGAAGTGACAAGAAACCTAATAGTCATTCAGGCCACAGGGGAAGTTTAATCTGGCTTTGAACCACATTTAGTTCAGTAGGAGTGTACTGCACTCATCCCTGAATGAGATTTAGTTATTTTGTGCACAGATTATGATACCACCACAATAAGCATGACAAATGCTCCAATTTGAGCAGGAATCCCATCTGAATGTTAAAGATCCCTTTCCAGGCATTGCCTCTGGATTTTTAATTTCCTAACCCTGTTCATTATGAAAAATATATGAGACATCAGCAAGTCCATATTTTAATAAAGAAAAGGAAAGAAGGGAAAGAAAGAAAAGCATCCAATTAAAATTTCCTGAGAGAAAGGCTTCTTCCCTATAAACACATAGACACATGCACATGTGCACCCATACCTCCCCCCTTTCTCTGTTATGGAGTTCTTAATTGTTTGGGGGCTCTCTCCAGTACAAACTCTTCATGGGGGACCTGATAAATATTGTGTTTTATCAGCTGCTCTCAGAAGTGTTTATTGTACAGTCTCTGTGGGATGGATCAAGCAGGGGTAGTCTGAAAACTGTGAGTCCAGTGTAACAGAGTGAAAAGTGAAGATATTTGCTGACAGCAAAAGTTCTTTCACAGGGAAACACAGGTGACAAATTAATAGTCTGTCATCAGCTCTCAAATGTATGTAGCCCACTCTTCTTCCAGCAAACAAATGGTGATCACCCATAAAGCTTTCCAAAGAAATTAGAAGAGGAGGTAATGTAAAGACAGTAGAAATACATTTTGCACTTTGATTAAGTTTATCTGTGAGGCATTATATATGATATTAACTGACTTGTTAAAGCTCTCAAATTCGGCATCATAAGGAATTCTTAAGACTTATGATTAGTGACTGTGGCCTTAGAATGTCCTTGATCTGAGCACACTTACTATTTCTTTTATGTATGAGATTCTTCATTAGTATTTTTGTTGGTTTCATTTTTGTCTTTTGTGAAACTATCCACTGGCTTCAGTCTGAAGTAGAGCTCTTATTTTGAACCACTGTTGCTTGTTCACTGTAATTTTAAACTCTTTTTGGCTTTTTTATTGTGTATAATAGCTTATCCTCATACAATAGCTCTCTGTAACCAGGAGGCTCTACTGAAGTTGGAAAATTTTAATGAACATTTGAACTGGGAAAGAGTAGCTGATTGGAGTGTCGGTTGGACTGTGTTCATTATGGTCACGTGAGTTAGAAACCTAATTTTTGTTAACATACTGCCACTAAATATTTTGCAAAATTTCTCTTAAGAATAGTTGCATAAACATAGCTGCCCTGTGTAAGATTGAGCTCAGTCACCCAAACCTCTATTTATCCTTTGGCTAAATTCATGTGACTGATACACAAAATGACGCTTTTGTACATACCCTGTGTAACTTGTATTTCCATTTGTAAAGATACTTTGATTAACTATCTGGTGAAAGATAAGTGCCCAAATGCAAGATGATTCTAACAGAAAAGTTTAACTGTAGTATCTATTTAGTAATAAAGGTAAACTTATTTATTAAGAAAAATAAGTCTTTTATAATTTTGGAAGTAATCAGTGTACTTCATGTAATCTGGCAGTAAATGACTGTGCGCCCATAGGGCTACTTACATTCAAAACCAATTTGGTAATCTTCCAACTGGAAATTACAATAAATTAAGGTCATCTCTCCAAGGAATGACGTAAACACTTAAGTAATGGAGCTCTTTTCTTTATGTTGAATCACATAAGTAAAATTGAAGCCTGTTTAATTACATCTATTGTTGAATGTTTCGATCAGGCATTTACATACCTGCAGTGGGGCTCACAATCATATTTCTCCTTGCTAAGCTGGAAACATTAAACCCCCAAGCAATCAGAGCAGGTATATCTGTTCTGCACAAAAGGCAGCAGGAGAAAACAGGCTAACTAGTAAAGCTATCAAAAAAACCCCAACAACGCAGCCCTACACATAGTGGCTTTTTACATTTCATATTAAAATATATGTTGCTGTCTCAGATTTTTACGTTATGCCATGTCGTGGTTTAACCCCAGCCAGCAGATAAGCACCACTCAGCTGCTCGCTCACTCCCCGCCCCACCCAGTGGGATGGCAGAGAGAATTGGGAAAAGAAGTAATACTCATGGGTTGAGATAGGAACGGTTTAATAGAACAGAAAAGAATAAACCAATAATGATAATGATAACACTAATAAAATGACAATAGTAATACTAAAAGGATTGGAATATACAATTGATGCAGAGTGTAATTGCTCACCACCTGCCAACTGACACCCAGTTAGTCCCCGAGCAGCGATCCCCTGCCCCCACTCCCCCCAGTTTCTATACTGGACATGACATCCCATGGTATGCAATACCTCGTTGGCCAGTTTGGGTCAGCTGCCCCAGCTGTGTCTCCTCACAACTTCTTGTGCCCCTCCAGCCTTCTCGCTGGCTGGCCATGAGAAGCTGAAAAAAATCCTTGATTTGGTATAAACACTACTCAGCAACAACTGGAAACATCAGTGTGTTACCAACGTTCTTCTCATAATGAACCCAAACCATAACACTATACCAGCTACTAGGAAGAAAATTAACTCTATCCCAGCTGAAACCAAGACACACCATTAAATAAAACCCAATTATCTGTTGCTCATAGCGGCTTACAGTTTATGTTTTAATTTTTTCAAAAAGCGTAAAGGCATAGGATATAAGGATAAGTAGGCATTTTCCCTTCTTGTTTCTTCTCATCTCCCTGTAATTTTGCAAGATAAATCGTATCGTCAAAGGAGAGGTTGATCAGTATCAGTGTACAGTACTGTGTGGGACCACACAGCCGGATTGTCTTTAGCTTCCTCTGAATATGTAAATACCGTCATTTTCTAGTGTGACTATATGGGAAAACTCCTTTTGGTACTCAGAATTTGCTTCTTGGCATTTTTTATTGATGTTATCTTCAATCAAACAGCAAAGTTATTCAAGTAACACTAAACCAGATTTTTGGAAATAAATGTTGAAGCAGTTGAAGTTCTTGATGTGCTTTCCATGTTTCAGTCCTGATAGCCTGACTCTGGCTTTTGAGATTCGCACAGGCTTTCTGATAGTAATACTGCACTAAGAAAGATGATTCAGCTTGGGGCCTCTGTGTGCCTTTTAAGAGAACAGATGTGAGACTTGGGGGGATTCTTCACTGTTCAGTTTACTTGTTAGCCTACTTAGTTCTGCACTCCACATTCCCTTGTTTTCCTTCCTTATTTGAGATAGTAAGACCAAAAAATGCTTTCTCATGGGACTTGGAGAGGTAGAAAGGAAAGACAGTACTGCACTGAGGACATGGGAATGTACAAATGCAGCAGGATTTCATTCAGGCCATGAGGTGTTGTGAGGAGTAGACACAAATTTACAAATACCTGTGACTTTCATGTATTTCATGCTTAAATTTCTTGGCCTATTCAGATGATGTGCAATAAGTTGATTCAAGAAATGCAAAGGAGGACTACATTCAGATGGATTAGCTGAAAAAGCCTGTGTAAACTATAGTTGATGTTGACAAGTGAACTATGGAGTCTGTGTTTTATTGAATTTTGTTCAGTTCAATAATGTATGAAAATGACAGGAGGAAATGTATTAAACTTATACATATGGATGTGACAGTCATGCTTGAACATTCTGGACATAAAAACTACTTAATCATATTTCTCAGATAATAGTGTTTGATGTTGTTCTCAGAGGTACTTTAAATATAAACAGATAGTACTAATAAAGCAATAGAATTGAATTTTAACAGGAATTTTATTTAGGTTCATGAATATGCATGCAGGTATCTTCTTCCTCTGGACTAGATATCCATGATTTTCAATGCCTGCATAGCATGACCATAGTCCTAGGTAGTCTATTAAAAACCTATTATTCATAGCAACATATGAATAAGCCAAGACCTTATACATGGCTACAAGTCTATATTGTTATAAGTAACACCCAATCTCATGTAGTCAAAAGTAGATGTTTCTGAACAGTAATTAAGCTTTTGCAATACATTATAATTGGATGAATAAAGTTGAAAATGTTTTTCTTTTTATATTATATGGAACCAGAACAGTAGTGGGTGACAGATATTAAAAATAGATTAAATCAATTTCTCTTGCTTATTTCACATGGCATTTTGTGTTTCATTGTATATTTATAATCAGACTTTGTGAGTATGTAAACATACGAGTGACAAAATGTTCACTTGTTAAAGACATACTCCTATTATTGTAATGTTTAACAACTGAGTCAAAATGATTTTTAAAAGCTTCCTTTGCTCTGTACAATAATAAAACAAATAAACAAAAAAGATACATTTCAATCTTGCTCAGCATTTAAAAATTTTTAAAATATTTATACTCCTACTGTATGTCACTATCAGTGCATGAAACATGGGGTTTTCAGAAAATGGAGGAAAAAAAGACTAAATCCATTCATTGTACAAAGATGATAAATGACTCTAAATTTACTTAATCCTTGCTTAAGGGTTTGCAAAGTCAGTCTTTATTTTATCTCAATGGTGAGGAACTTGCTTTATTGAAAGAAAAAAGGTTTGCCATGGGCTTCAACAAAAACCAGAATTTTTCTCTGTGAGATGCAGAGTAATGTAGAGATTTCATTTATTTTCTCAATAGGGTGCTTATTATAAGGTACCAGAGAAGTTTCTCCAGATATGCACACAAATAAATTTCACCCAGTCAGTATTAAACATCATGACGACATTCTGGGTTCCAGGATCTGAATTCTGCTTTCAGAAGGATTCAATGAAAATATTCAAGTAACAGGAATTTTAAAATGCTGTGACTGTGTTTTGGAATCCATTTCAAACACAGATGGACTCACTTCTCACTTCAACTTCAGCCCAACTTCCTTTACCTGGCTGAGTGTTCTCGCCTGGCTGGATATTTCCACAGGGATCCCCATGCACCCCTGTCTTGTCTCTTGTGTTTTTTTGTCAGAGGTGCTTGTTAGTTTGAACTTCAGCAGCACTCACTGGCTGGCACCTGAGTAGAAGTGCAAAGAAACACCAATGTATGTGTCAAAAAAAAAAAAAAAAAAAAGCTTTGATTTAAGGTGCATTTAAGTTAGTAACACTTTTTAACTGAAAACTGTATTCTCTTGAGGCAAGCTGTTTTAAAATTGAACAGTTTATGTTTTGTACTTCTGCATACAAAGCACAAAATGGTCTCTAGCAGGCTGATGTGAAAGCTCAGCTACATACAATTAGATTGTAGCTTTCTAGAATGAGACTGGTCCTTTTCCTAGCCAGAGATAGAGACTAAGATATGCTTGAACTTAAGGAAATGCTTTATAACATGGCCAGTAGTCATGTCTCAGTTTTATCTCACTTCGATTTCAGTGAGGATTGGAAAGGCCTCTGTACTGATTATATGGATTTTGTGGGAATGCTAAAGTATAAACAAATTATTAAAAAGAGTATTTGCTTATTACGTATTGGTTGGCTGAGACCTAGTATCACCTGCCTAAATGTTTGGTTTAGCTTCGAAGGTGCAGATCATGAAGATAATTTTAAAATTCTGCCAACAACTAAAGGAAATGTTAGAATATTTGTTCTAATTTTTTCCCTCCTTTCAGTATTTCACTATTAAACTGCTCCTGCCAGAAGCAGCTTTTCCCCTAGGCTTCTGTGAATACCCCCCTTTAGGACAGATCTTTTCAGTTTTGAAAGGCAGAGGGGGAAAAAACCTACCAGAACTAGAAGATCATCTCAGGAAGATCTTAATACCCTTCTCACTCTGCATATCATAAAGCGTAAAATGGATACCTCACTTTAACCATCTGTTAGTATTTCTATTACAACGGCATCTATAGAGCGCATTTGTTCAATGGTTGCTCTGTGGTAGACATTGCACCCTACAGTACAATACAATCCTACCTCCAAGAGCTTATGATCTTAAGGTCCTAGTCTTGTCATGGATCCCAGTGACCAAATGGAGCACAGGAAAGCCTAAAGAGAAGCCCGTAATATACAGACTTATGGACCTTTGATTGCAGAATTGTAAAAGCAATAAGCAGTGCTAGCAGCAACAGGGATGAAAAATTTCAAGCTCCTTTTGTTAGTTGATAACAAGGATCCTTTCAGCAGTGTCTAGTGTGCCAGCAAGCAGACTAGAGTCAGTACTTTAAGCAATTTCATTATAAAACCTGCTATTGAGAAATTTAGACTGCTATAAAACTTCACTCAAGGCTGATCAGTGCCAAAGAACATTCCTTTTCCACTTAAAAATAATATGTGGCTGCTGTTTATAAATGATAGGGTTGCAAAAGTGGAGAGAGAGATAGATTTTCAAGGCATAAATTGGGATTAGACATCTATTCTCTGTTTCTTGGAATATCAATCAATAAACTCAAAAAAAAACAGGTGAGGCAAAAAACTTTTACACCACTCCTGTGTAGCAAAGCATAAATTTTGATGAATAGGAGGAAGTAACAATGGAAATTTGCCTGCATAAATTCTCCCCCCGCCCAACAGGCTATTTTTTTTCCAACTCTGTCTTTTAAAATTACAATTAGATTTTGGATTATATTATTTTGGTGATTGAAACTTTAAAAGGACAAGTTGCTAGAGTTTCAAAATTATCTCCTATAACTTCTCCTTCATATAATTTTATACCTGCCCATATTGTCATTTTAACAGCTTCCTGCTGTGATAAATTGTAATGACTATCTGCCCATGATCACCTGTCAGCTATAAAATATTGCAATATACATTTTGAAATTGGACAAATTAATCTTTGCGTGATAGACTTTTCCACTGTCTTATTTCTTATATATCTCTGTAATATTTCTTCTTCTAAATTTGGCTGCCTTCTAATTAATAAAATTAAATAAGAAAAGTTAGACAAAGGAAATTAAATTCCAAGTCGCCAAAGGACAAAGAGTTTGAGTAATATACATAAAAAGTATGACAAATCAGTGTTCCTGTTGAACCTCTGTTCTTTTCACAGAAAATACAGCTTGTAACATCCCTTATTTTCTTTCTTTTTTAGTACCTATAGTGAGTATGCATGGTATTATTAACACTATATAGTTACTGTGTGTAGTTTCTCCTTTCTGTCAACAACACTCTAATTTCTAGTAAGGTGCAGTTGGTCCTCATCGACTTGGATATAAAAGTCTCCCTTGTAAGCACTCCGCCTCCTCTGCAAGAACAAATTTGTCATATGCTTTTGTAGCACATTCTTGACCCAGACACCGAAAGAGAAAGGGTAGCTCCAAATGTGACAAAAGGTAAGGGTGATTTTCAGAAAAAGGGGTTCCTGACCATTACTTTAAAATGAACAACTGAAAACTAAGTCTCCTAACAACTCTGCGGTTTTTAACTTCCTTTCTTTTCTCTGGTGCTTCCTTGTATGGTGGAAGATAAAGAGAATGCTGCTGATGGAAGACAATCTAGTGAAAAGGAATGAATGCAGATGTATCACTAGTAAAGTGACCTAATCCTAGGAATACAACTAGAGGACAGGATGTTTCTGCAACTTACCTCCAGCCTTCCGAGTCCTTGGGTTTTGTGGCAACAGACTGACTTCTACTTACAGGGTACAGAGCATTTAGCTTCTCCCTCTCAAATTCTTAGACACTGAAGGGGAAAATCCTGTAGAGTTGCCTCTCTGGTGAAGACACAAGTTATGCTTAGATCAGTAAAATTTCTTAAAACATCTTTTAGTTGCAGTTAAACCGTTAGCCAGATGAAACTCAGAATTAAAGACAGCCTTGTGCATCCTATTACAGCTGATGGCCTTTTGCTCAGAATTGCTAATTTTAGAGAGGAAAAAAAGGACCTGTTACAAATGTGAGGTAAGTCTTAACTAATCTAGTGTCCCTGTTTCCAGGTATGTATTGCTACACCCACATAATGAATAAAGGAGAAATAACATTGTTGGATTTTCCTATACAGGTGGTTCATCATTTCATGTATATGTATACATACATGAAAAAATATTGTATATATTGTGTGTAGGGATGTTCTGTTGTGACATGGAAAATCTGCCTTTCATATTAGCACATTATGGCAGGAATTCTTTTCCCCATATATGACATGGCACTGAAATATGAGGTGTATGATTTTGCAGGAGAATAACAGTTTTAACTATATTACATGTTTAAAATCCCAACTGAACATAATATAACTTTACTAGCTCATTTCTCCTGAGGCATCAACACCATTTATCACTACTACTTCCATCTGGCATGTCTGAACTATCATGATCAGCATTTTATGTGGAAATGAAAGCATTCAGTATGGTCTCTCTTCTCTAATGCTCTGAGGTCAGATACAATACTGCTGGAGGCAGTGAAGATGCATTTTTATCACACACTTGAGAGACATCCATTTGACATATTTTATAGTTTTCTAGGTTAAGACCAGCCAAGCTTTTTCTTATTTGCACTGACCTGGCATGGGGTCATTTGCTGTAATAACAAACTAAGATTAATTCCAATAAGTTTTGCCATACTGCAGTGTTAAAAGTTTTGCACATGCAGCCAAATATCTGGGGGCTAAAGGCCAAATTTCTAGTAGATTTTTTGCAGAGCTTAGACAGGCCATGGAACCACTTGCCCAGCTGTTTTCTCCCCAACAAAAGGCTGCATGTGGTTTGCTTAGCTGAGGTTCTTGTGAAGAGGTGTTAGTTGCTCTCCTTTTCTCACGGAGGATTCATGGAATGTGAACTGATGACTTAGTTAAGAGTATCTGTAGTTTAGGTTTAAAACCTCAATTCCAGTGCGTAAAAATATATGGCTGTTCCTTTTTACACCACAAATTCATGAGACTGTCAATTTCTAAGCCTCAGTAATCCATCATATGAGAAGCAGTCTTACCACAAATATATTTTATCATCAGCTCTTTCACAGCCATTTGTGATCATTTTAGGATAGATGAGGAATTCTGGAATAAAATAGTGCCCTTAACTATGCATAGATCACACCACAATCCTTAATTTCTTTAGAATTCATCCTAATAATAATATATATATATATCCTTACCTAATTTCAAACTCCATTTTCCACTGTGACATTAAAATAAACACATTGTTTTTACTGACATTTTACAGGTCATGAAAAATACAGGTAAATTTAGTATAGCCAGGATTGCTTGGGTAATATTATGTTAAGGCAAAGAATCTTCCAAAAATTGTCATTTACTAAGATTAAATAGTCGACAGTTGACAGCAAGCACTGTGAATTAGTCAGGAGAGAATGTTCTCTCCGTAGACTACTGCTTATTTTGCTCATAAAAACCTACTGATCACCACTCAGTGTTGTAAAAAAAAAATAATTAAAAAATATAAAGAGTCTCCATGCTTATTGATTTTCAGTAATTCTAAATTAAATCTACTGAGCAGCAGATAAAGGGTCAAATTCCAATACAATAGCCAGTACTTCACTCTGCTATTGGTCTTGTATTACTGAAAAAAAAAATGGTGGTGTACGATACCATGCTACATGAAGAAGACTAGAATCTTCCTCCACATCTTCTGTTTTAAAACTGTAATCTCATAAATACACTCAGAAGGCTAAAAATTACTTGATGGAAATTGTAACTTAGAAACAGCACACATTATCAGTGACATTTGTTCATTTTTTATTAGCCCTGCAATCTCCATCTGTTAGATGCTGTTCTTTTGAAAAACAGATAACTTAATTTCTGTGTTTTTCAGATGTTTCCTAAATGAGAACCATCAGCAGTTCTCTGCAATTTACAGCATACTTGCATTGTCTATCATGTTTAGAATACAGTCGGACCTAACAGTACTCCCTCCTTAAAATGCAGTCCTGTGACACTACCCAGGACTTCTTATAGCACCAGTGCTGTTCTACAGTCATGTTTCAGGGTGGACCTTCAGTTTAGAAATTTGTGAATATTTCAGCAGGTATTTCCTTTTATTTTTTTAATAATCAAAACTTGGAATAATTCCTCAGTAACTTTCCTGTGGTGGGTTGACCCTGGCTGAACACCGGCTGCCCAGCAAAGCAGCTCTATCACTCCCTTCCTCAGCTCAACAGGGGACAGAAAATATAATGAAAGGCTCATGAGTCAAGATAAGGACAGGGAAAGATCACTCACAAATTACCATCTCGGGCAAAACAGACTTGACTTGGGGAAGTTAGTTTCATTTATTACCAATCAAATCAGAGTAGGGTAGTCACAAATAAAACCAAATCTTAAAGCACCTTCCCCACAGCCCTCCCTTTTTCCCAGGCACAACTTCACTCCTGATTTTCTGTACCTCCACCCCTAAGAACAGTTTACCTAGTTACCTAGGTAAACTATAAACTTAATATTGAGGCATAAGCCCAATTACATAAATATATTAATAGTTAAAGTATATCAGTAGAAAGCCTCCAACTATCTTCAGCATGCTTGGATCATTCAGAAAACCTGTGAGTAATTAAAATAATAAACATGTATACAATGAGAGGTTTTGTACATCATTCATGAAAGATTCCCAAAACCTGAGATACAGAGAATACATTATCTGTGATTTCTCACTAAGTTTATTCTGATGATTACATAATTATTGTTGGTCCTTTTTGCAGTCTTTCCAAATATGTCCCTTGCTATGAGTGTTGCAGGTTAACAACACTCTGAAGTCATTAATTTTACTTCTGAAAATTTTAAACAAATATAATTTTTAAAAGATAGCAAAAGATTTTCAAATAAAATAGATGAGGGTTTTGTATAAAATTAAGTCTGTGCAGTTAACAGTCTGATTTTTGATAGCTGAGGACTAAATTTGGGTAATCATTTACGGGGTCATGAAAGTAAGTTGCTGAAATTGCTCATTTTACTCTGGTAACTTGGTCTCATTGAAAACTGGACTTCTATTAAAGGTATCATAATATTGTCTCTATCTTGGAATTTTATTCAGAAACAGGTACAACCCTGTAGTTCTGTTATATAATATGTTTGATGAAAGCTTTTTGATGGGAGGAAGTATCTCTCTGCTTATCTTAAAGAGGTTGAAAAAATCAGACAGCAAATTGTCTCTAGAATTTGGAGCATTTTTTCTCAAATAATTACATTTGGCTCTTAAATGATGGTGGGCTTCCTCTCTCCCCCCCGCCCAAACCTCCCTCATTCACGGAGAAAGCTAAGCACATAATTAGTCTCATGAAATAAAAATTGGATTTTTTTTAATATTCTTCATCCATTTTTGTGTGATTTTCAAAGATAGTAGGGATACCTTGCCAAGCAATTCTTTGTTTTCATATATCAAATAATGAGACAAACAACAATTAAAATGGACATCCTACAACAATTGCCAGTCCAGATGTCCAGTGCGTAACAAATAGTGTTCATATTCAGGTTATTTTAATGCAACACCATAAGAAATACAGGAAACTATTTATAAAAAGGTGTTCATATTGGTTACTTGTGTCTTTTTATCAAAATGTGAAGTCTCTTGTTCTTATGTTATGCTTGAATTATTACAGAAAAGTCATTTTCATCACTCTTCTAGCAGATCTGAAAATAATGGAAGAACATAAAATCCTGCTTTCCACTCTATCCCATGTTCTTTTAACATGGCATTCTACTCTATTTATCAAATCAAATCATGGTAAATGCCCTACGTAGTGATGTTCAAACTATTGTCTTTAAACTTCTTCTAAGGATGCTAGGAAAAGTAACAGACAAGTCAGTTAGTTGTCAGTCAGTCTCTATGTATTATGCAGGAGTTCATAACTTTATAGACTATACCAGAGATCTCCTGTTTGAAAAAACACTTTTCTGTGAAGTACTAATTACGTAAAAATTGAGCAATTCTCCCATCAATTCTGGGGAGGACCTGAGACCAGTTTTCTGACTAAGCTGAAGTGTATCTACTTCAGACAGAAAAAAAGAAGTGGAGTAAAATGCCATTTAGATTTAAAAAAAAAAAAAACAAAACCCAAAACCAGATTTCACAGTTAGGTGTTCCCACAATATTACAAGCACCACTTTAAAACATAACAATGAAGAATAGGTCATGTAAGTGAAAAGTCACCATCAGTTCAGCTATGAAAATCACAGCTGACCAGAGCCCAGGCAGAGCTCAAACAGATCTTAAGAACAGATCTGCTGAAGTTACCGTCTTCAAGAGTGATCCCAAATCATCTATCCTCTGCTAGAATAAAGCAATCAGCAAAATGGGGGAGGCAAAATAAAAATCTCTGCTAGCAAAACCTTTGCAATAAACAGGCTGACTCCCTAGCAAACATGCCTCAGAAGCTGACGGGGTTCATGTCACCACAAACTGCAGAATCACTGGAAATGGAAGAAACCGCAGATGTCAGTAAACCCTTCAAGGCAGAGACAACACTAAGTTCAAGCAAGGATACAGGAGACTGTAATGCTTTTCTGGAAGAAATTCAGAAGCAGCCCCTGGGACCACTCACAACTGAACCAACTCCTTTCATCATCTGCTGTCAGTATGTCTTGTACAGGATTGTTTGTGGGTTTATTTCTTTATTTCTTTTATGTATGTACACTATGAAGACCTCAGCTCAAGGCAGCCCTTCTTTACATAAATCCAGGTCCAGCTTATGTTAGGACATAGCTAATGCCAGGTTAGGGCCTGAACTCAAGCCCCAGCTCCATATTTCCACTCCAATCTGCCAGCAAACCTGGATGCTTATGCATTTAAACATATGTATGCCCCCATCCAAGAGCATCTTTAGAGAGAGAGGGAGGGAGCACACAGGATAAGGGAAGCTTAGTTCCGAAAGGCTCTTGATTTTTGGAATACAGGTGGTTTTTTTCTTAACTCCTTGTCTAACACTGAAACCTGACTTAAGCATCCTGTTTTAGGGTTTTGAGCAGAGGAGGAACCTCTCTCAGCCCAGGTTAGCCACCTGAGAGTAGGAGGAAAACCATTCCAAATCTATGAGCTCTCTCTCTGGTGCAGGTGACCTCTCAGCCGCATCCCAGCTCCTCTGGGTGGTAGCACGTGAGCGACTCCACTTCGGCCTTACAGTATTCTGCGTGCTGTGAGAAAGGAGCCTCAAAGTGTGACCCCACAGTCAATGGAGGCACCCGGGGGACCAGGAGCCTGAGAGAATCCCTCACATGTACCACCTGTCCAGGGCAGATAGTCTCCATGGTGCCCAAACTCGATCTTTTCCTCTGCATTTCACTCCCACGTTGTTCAGATTTTGTATCACTAAGGTCAAAATTCTTCATGTGTCTTCTTGGGAAGGCTGGTTACTTATGCTAGGATCAGAAATCCTGTTAGGGAAACTTCATTTTAGAACGTAAAGTTTAGAGATGTCTTTGAAAAAATCTTGTGTTAATCCAGTGCCTAGTGTTGTGCTTAATGGCACACAGATGCAATGCATACCTTGAAAAGAAGATAATAACCAAAACCCACTAAAATCTGTTACAGACTCTAAATTCAGCTACATTAGTTCTCTAATACAGACGTTTAGTTTACTTTTAGATAATAGATAAATGCAGAACAGAAGAAAGGCTAAAAGACCTTCACTGTTATTACAACTTCTGTTTACAGAGTGAAAATTACTTCTGCTATATTAGCACAATAATACTAAATACAAATATATTTATATTATCACAACTATTTTGCACAAATTTTTAAAACATCCATCTCTGTTAATACCGAAAAGCTGAATATTTTAATTATTTTTTCTTAACTCACTGCCTAGCCTTGAATACTTCCAACTAGCTTTTCTCATTCTCTGAAAACATACATTTTGGTATTCATTGAAGGAATTAAAATTAGCACAGATCTGGAGAATTAAATATGACTGACTAGGATAGCAAAGAGTCCTGAGGGAATGGTTCTTCCCAGTTTTGCAAAATACTGTTGGAAACATGTGGGAAATAACTAATCACCAAGGGTTTTTTCTAGCTTCATATATCCTTTCATACTCTTCCCAAGAGATAAACATGTTTTATACACTTTCTAAAGGGAAGAAGGAAGGGCTTGATTTATTTATATTTGGGTTTTTTTTTTGAAATCTCAGACTTGGAATCCTTTGAGCAGTCAAAACAAAAATGGAGACTCTAAAAGTCAGAGTTCCTAAATTACTACCATCCCAAACAAAACTGGGTATCTGTGTGATTGCCAATGACATCAGTGAGGTCCTGATAGGCTTTAAGTATCCAGACCAAAAGCAGCCATTTATTATACTAAAAAAACCAGACTTCATCACAAGTATTTGCTTTTGTATTAGGTAAGACGAGATAACTTTAATATTGTATACCAAACAGTAACTCATTGCCCTGGTTTCAGCTGGGATAGAGTTAAGTGTCTTCCTAGCAGCTGGTACAGTGCTGTGTTTTGAGTTCAGTATGAGAA
>JANZLQ010000056.1:1899553-1912755 GCA_026212715.1 Elanus axillaris | reverse complement strand
GGGGAGGGGGTGGGGGCGGAATCCACTAGAGCTAAATTTGAAGAAATAGTGAAGAAAAAACAAACTACATCATATCTTAAAAAAATGTGCACAGGTGAAAAGTATGCTACTTAAAGAAACCAACAGTGGGTTTTGATACACTAGACATACTTAACATTTTTATTTAAGTCACACAGAAGAGAACAACAATAAACATATGCTACAAAAGTTTGAGAAGTGTGGCACTGCACATACAAGTGAATTTTTTTTTTAGATTTCAGAAATTTATTTTACATATAAGTCATCATTCTGACAGGGTCAAACTTTTGCTAGACCTCCCAAATTCTGCCCTACTACTGGTTTCATAAGTAAAGCTCAGAATGGAGCACTAAACTGAGTATGTAGTTTAGTGGACATGAGATTACATGGTTTGCAGATAAGACTGATCTTAACCATTTACTTCTACCATCACAACCTAACAGTGAAAGAAGATTGAAGGTAACAAAGCAATGATTAGACAAAGTTGTAGAATCAGACTGACTTGATCTATTAATATTGCTAACTTATAGGGTAACAGCAGTGAAACATGTTCCAATGTTTGCAGAAATTTTTATGGGAAACAGAATTTCAATGCCTGTAATAGATGCTGATGTTAGAGGAACTGAGAAATTACAGACATATAGACTCAGACTGGAGAAGAAAAAAAATCCCTAAAAATCACTATTGCTTTATCAAAATGACACACTGCCTATCTACGATGGAAATTTTTTTGTAGGGGTATGACACAAAGTTGTCACTTTGAAATTGATAATCCACGTCACTGCTAAAATAGGGAAAAAACAGCATGTTGAATCTCAAGTCACTTACATGGAAGACTGGCAATAAAAGGGTGGATGAATTACCAAAAAGGCAAACAGTATCATCTTAGAGAGGTGATTTTAATATGCAGCTTTTGTTTCCCCTCCCTATTTCAGAAAAGGTCAATGTTTCTGAACAGAAGTGTAAATGCCTTGTAAGACAGCCAAGACCCTCATAACAGTGCCTGAAAGTGATTGTGCACCTCTTGACAGCAGTAAATATGAGTGACAGACAGCATTATGCATTTCAGAGGTTAAATGGCATTAATAAATTCAGTCAGTGGATAGATGACAAATTTTTTGAATTAGACAGCAGAATTGTGTATATTGTTACTGTCTTCTCTGCCTGGAAAAGACAGACGTGAAATTAAAACTTATGTGCCAGTTTCAACAAGTGCACTAAAAGCCTTAATTTCATGGAAACCTCATATTTTATGCTGGTTAGACCTGTGCTGGTATCTTGGTTGGCTTAGGGAGTGTGAGCTTGAAACTGCAGAAACTCATGGAATGTTTGGTAGATGTGGGTCAAACTCATCATTGGGCAAAAGGTGTGTTTCTTACAAGTACATTGGGTCCAAACAGATTTTGTACTCAGAGACAAAACTCATGAGATACACTTCCTTACTAAACCATAATAAAAGCAAAAAAACCACAAGCTAGAGCTCTTTGATACCAGCAATAGCATCCATCTCTCTGGGTGTGATTAATTGAATTTAAGGATAATACCTTTCCTACATTCCTGCCCACTGTAAGAGGTAGACAGTGAGGATTTCATGTAGCACTTTGTTCTATGTAGACCCCAGTAAGGTCTTCTGCTGTACAGTTCAGGAAGGGACCAGACTCATCCAGGTTTGTAGAAACCGAGACAAACTCCTGACTAAGTTAGTATGGCTTGTACTCCTTGCATTCACAAGAGGAAGATGAATGTCTGAGCTAATTCATGCAGTTTACTAGAGTTTTAGGGTTTGACAGAGCGCATTACACACAGCTGTGGTGTCTCATCAAAGCTGGTCCCTGCTCTCTCGGCTGCATAAACCAATCTCTACTATAACTTCACTCAATTCCCCAGTCATCTTCCTCCTCCTTTCTACCTGCTACAGGGAAGTGTGATGTGTTAATTACCTAATTAACACATCTTTGTAATTAACCTGGCCTTCTCTTTATCCTGACTATCCACACCAGAAAGAAGGATGTCAGGTGGATCTATTTACAGTAATCTAAGCTGCTTACAAGCATATAGGCAGTTTAAAACAAATAGTATGTTAAAAGGGTCTCAATAGGCAAACAAGTTTTATTACCAGCTACTGAGGTAGTAAAAAAAATGACATTTTCATTAGAATATCTATACTGTACTCTCTAATGCCCAGCTTGGGAAAAGCTAGGGAGTGTTTGTTAAAAAAAAAAAAAATTGGAAAAAATGCCCCACTGGGCAGAAAAAAGGAAGAGGAAAAGATTAGTCTGAAACAAACAGCTGCTGGAAAGGTGCAGGACCAGAGACAACGTTCCCTGACATCAGCCTTTGGGTGAGGCTTTAGTCATTCTCTTCTGCCTGGAACATGTTGCTTTGTGTGGGTGGATTTCCTGGGGAAAATCCTGCTAAAGGGTGATTAGGAGCAAGAGGTTTCAGGGATAGACTGCTGCTTTATTCTATTTGATTAAGGTGGATATTGTTATAGAGGGATTTCATTTTTAATTTGTATGGTTGCGAGTGCAAAAAAATTTTAAACAACTCTAATGACAAAGGGTTATGTATTGCTACAAAATACTGCTAGTGCCTTGCTTTTAACTGATTGATCTCCTGAGTGGAATCCAAAACCTGATAGGAACTGTCCAATGTAAACATGTATTTTAAATCCATTCCCTCTCTAGAGCATATGTGACCTACCTACCAGGGGCTCAAAGTTTTAATTTTGTCTACTTTAGAACTCTGGTGCGGAGGGATTTGTTGACAGTTTTCCTTTAAAGAGAAGCAAAGAAAGGAAGAGGGAAAGGGGACACAAAACAACCCTGTAGCTGTATTTCTGTAATGTCAGTGGTAGCTGATTACCATGAGAAGTCTAGTCTGCAGTATTTTACATATGTTTCATGAAAATATACAAATAGTCTTGGCACCTGGTGCTTCCCTTTGTAGGTAAGTTTGTTTTGTTTTGTTTCTTTTCTTTCGTCGTTGTACCTGTTCTCTTTTTGTTGTCTTTTTGCATGGTCTTTTAACAACTGAGTTACTACATAAAGGGAGTTGGCAATATTTTCCTCTGCTTATTTAGAAGAACTAAGAGGTCGCTAGTATGATTTTATGCATAGCTTTATTTTGAAGGCACTCTATGAACACTTTCAAGCAGTAAGAATCACAGAAAAATAAAAAAATAAAGAAAAAAGGCCAGTTTCTTATATGATATAAGGTTTAGGTGGGAGATTGTGTGGTCTGTCTGCTCAGCTCTGTCAGTACTGAGCTATTTGTGGAAATACACTGAAGAAAATCTTTCAGTACTCGGGAAACTATTAGGATAAACAAGTGGAGGCAACAATGGCAATTTGAAGTGTTTTAAGTGTGCTGAGGTAGATAAGCAGGGATTTCAAGAACTGTAAATTCTGACTTAAGTGGCTATCTTGTGTCTAAGTCATGCTTCAGATGCTGAAATCTTATTTTAAATCAGGCTACTGAAGTTTAGGTAGGAGGCATATAAAGAGTAATAGTTCTGTATTCCTCAGGTGCAGTGAAGAACAGCAGAGCCAGATTTACACACACACATGCCCCTCACAGACTTTTTCTTAAAGAGAAGTAAGAGTTGGCTTTAAAAAGGCTTCCAGAAAGCCTTTTCAGCTTATTTCTAGAATTTGGCCAGTGTTCAAATGCAATGTAGTAATTAACTCATTCTCAGATGAGGTGATTTTTTTTCCAATTATTTTCTAAAGATAAAATTCTATTGCAAATGAAATTTCAGGAGCACCCTCTTGAGTGCAGTGCACACTGGTGATGCATGGCATGAAGGATGCAGTCCATATGTTGCTGTGTGACTCACAGGGGAGAATGCACTCCGTGCAAGGGGATGTTGTCAGCTTATCCTGCTTTTTTTAATTTCGGTTCATTTGCTGTAGTTGTTCTCCTGGAAACATGATCACCTTTAAAAATTAGTGCCCAGGACACTTTTAACAGATTTGGGTATTTAGCTGAAAGAAAGCAAAGCTGCATGACATATTTCACATTGCTCTGTTGTAGTCATCTGCCTTGGCCAGAGCTTAAGACTGGGCCTGTAGATGTAAAGCGTTGCTGTATCTGTATGTCTGCTGAGGTAGTTAGGGTGGGAACACAGCCTGTCAGAAATCGGTTTGCTTCACTCCAAATTTTACTAATTCCAGAACAAATATGAAGCGCCTTTTTGAGATATGTCATCAGGAACTGACGTTAACAAGTCCAGACACTCAGTATGCTGCAGGACCTGCCTACCATCTCGTATAACTGTAGGGAATGGGCTTGTCCAAGCAAGCACAGATACCGTTCTCCACGTGGTCTTTGAAAGTGCATCTGTACAATTCTGAATGTCCTTACCAGCTCCGGGCACCGTGTCAGTGGGAATGGCAGCCTTTGGAGATGCTAGGGGGGTGCAGCAGCTTTTGATACTGACTCCTTTCTCTGTTAGGGAGGATCTGTGCCTTTGAATCCTGGCTAAGAGCTGGCTGCCCCCAGACAGGAAGAAATTGGCTTCCCGGTGTTCCTCTAGGGATGCTACCTGCCTTACAGCTCTTGCTGTATGTTCTTCAATCCACTTTAAAGCAGTATTAGGAATTCTCATTCGTACCAGTGCAAACAAATGTTCATTGAAGACAGTGGGGGCCCTGCACCTCTGCTACGTCCCGCTGGCGTTAAAGTCAGCATCACAAAGTAACCTCACAGCACTCGGGAATGAGGTTCTGTGCAAGTCTTGCAGTTACTTCTTCATCCAGCACATTGCTGCTCCAAAACGATGGGGAGAGATGACAAGCACGCACAGTTGTATACGTCTAAGTTTAAAAAAAAAAAATCCTGACTGATAGAGAGTGAAATAAACTACACGTTATATCCCAAGCAACAGCCAGCTAAATCACCCCTGATTATTCCTGACATCAGCCTCTGGGATTCCCTCTTTCCTCTTGAACTCTGTGCTGTAAGAAGAATTTACAAAATAAAAAAATTGCCAACTGCTATTCAAATGATAAGTGGTGCATGCTAATTACATTTTATATGGTGATTAATTAAAAATAACCATGCAAATGTCTAATTTAAGAGTCACTCAATTCACTATGTCTTCAGACACTGCCTAGCTGCCCTAGGCATTTGGTGGTTAGGCAATTTATTCAAGCTTTCAAAATATTCTCAAAATGTCTAAGATAATGAACGTTCTTGAAAAAGTTCCAGCTAGCTTGGAATATATAAACAGAGGTTTCAGAACAGTAAAACAGCACTGCATATATTAGCATTTTTGAGCTGAAATACTCTGTGTGTACATAAAAATAGACCAGGAAGGGGATAATAGAGACTCTAAATAATCTGAATATTTAGCTGCAGCGCATACAGGGCTAGTTCATAGATTATTTCATTGGCTGAAGAAAATGAAATATAATCTTACTTAGATCCAACTTTTTTTTCTTTAAATAGGAAGCTTTTGATGCACAGGTAGGCAGGGACTTTGCCTTATTCACAAATAAATATAACTGTGACTGTGACTTCGTTCAAATATAGTGAATTTTAATCAGTGGAATGTGCAATTTATAGAACAGATTACAAGGCCTAGTGGATGGGAGATTAAAATATACAATGTGAAGAATATTTTAAGAAAGTAATAAATAAAAATTTACAAAAGTATAATTTACCATTTTTGCTAATAAGAAAATAATGTTAATATTTGAATTGCTATTTTAGGATCTCCTTCCATATGCCTTTTTGGGTAGAATTTTTATTGAATTTGGTCAATAAATACCCCCCAAAAAAAGAATGAATATGAGTCAGAAAAAAATCCCATGCATTTAATTTCATGTTTCTGGTTATGCAAGAAACAGTACTGTAATGACTATTGCCATGATTCTTCCTAGACAAAATACTTGCAGTTTCTGTATTATACAAGAGAACATATGCTGTTCCACAGCATCATACTCTCATAACATACTTTTTTTTTTCTCTTTACCAGATACCCAAATATTTTCCACAGAGGTGAATGAGTCTTGGATTATGACAAATAGTGTTAAAAGCATCATCTGTACTGGGGCAGCTTCACCACCATCCCCCACCCTCCCCCCAGTAAAGGAATAATCAATACAGCCATCTTCAAAAAGAGAATGGTGTTGTAAGGACATTAACCATGCCATTCTGGGCCAGTTGAGAATTGTTTCATCTCTGAAACTGTTCCAGTAAATTCTACATATAGAGTGAATTTATTTGCAGGAATATTCTGGTATTAAAACAGAGAAAATTTAGATCAATAAGTGCAGAATGCACTTATTTTTCCATGCATTAGTGGTGTTCCTACTGCTTTCCAAATATTCCACCCAGTTTTTAAAAAATTAATTTTGTAATAACAGATACATGTTTTCTGAGACTATTCTAGTTTACAGAAGACTATAAATAGAGTGATAAGCTTCTGTACTTGCCAACATTCCTACCTGCAAACACTTCACAACCATAAAAGTAAAATTAATTAGGTATAATATTAATTATGAAGTATTTCTCCAGGTTTTATAAATAGCAGTATTTCTTGCTGTGTACAGTGAAACCCACAGTATCTGAGGCTACCTAATGACACTTTCCACTATTCTCTAAAATGAGCTTTACACACAGAAAAATTATTTTACTTTTTAAGGTTTAGATAAAGTTTACTTTTTAAATACTTCACATAGCAGCTGCAGAGAATCATGAATAGTACAGATGGAAAAGACGTACCATGGCAGATTTTTTTTTAGTTATCCTTTGTTCATAGAAAACTTCTTACTTGTTTTGTAAAAAAAAAAAAAAAATTCAGTATGCTATCTATTTTGTTGTTTGTTTGTTTGGGTTTGGTTGGTTTTTGTTGTTTTTTTTAGTTGACTCGAGTATTTCCAGTGATGGCATTCAGGTTACTTCCCACTGGCAGTACCCATTGTAGATGCGTTGACACTGGAATCTCCATGTATCTACGAAACCTCCTTTGTGTGTGTCCAGAAATTGTGTTTGGTGTCCATCATTCTGATATTTTCCCCAAATTAAAAGAGCTTTTACTGTTTACTGATGATCTGCCAGTGGAGGTGTCTTGTGTAGTTCCAGACTTTACTAGGTAATACTTTGAATACTGCATTAATTACAGAGAAGTATTTAATGAGGTCTGTCATTTCACAGTATTCTCTAGTTGCAAATGGAGATGCTTCTTCATTAAACTAAGGTCTTGGGTTTTCATAAGGAGTATATTCAATCCATAATTTTTTAACTTTGGATGAGGTGCCAGAATACATGTTTATAGCTTTCTCCAGATTTGTAACTATAGCTCACACCCAGTGTTTAGATTCTTAATGATCAAAATCTCTGTTTTCCAAAGGAGCTATTTTTTCCAACATAAATTAGCTATATAAAAATATCCTGGATCTCACCCATAGCCCTACAACTAAAAGTGATTTCTTGCTTCTCCAGCATGTTTGAATTAGAAGTGAAATTGGGAAGCTTTTTTTTTTTTAATCCATAGAATCATAAAGTAACGGATGGAAAATGTAATATGTATATTTAGCAAAATATTCTATTGCTTTTCCATCTTTTGATTAAGTTCCCCCATGCTGAAAGTTCCCTGGATTGGTTTCATCGTAATATTAGTCAGAATCAGGTATGATCTTATGTCAAAATGAGTGACCATCACTTGAATATCTGCAGTATGTAAAACTGAGGTGTACTATTCGAGGTATTTCTGCTATTTCTCTTTCCTTTTTTCTTGGTTTTTTGGGCACTCACAGGAGGTTTTATTGCTGCATTTTGATATGTTTTAGTTTCACCTGGTATTTGGCAGATTGGCTCTCAGCATGGAAATTATTTCCTGGAAAGCTTGCAAGCTCAATCAACTCATTGCTGAGAACCAATGGAGTAAGGAATAGAGTTGCTGGTTTTGGCAGAGCACTATGTATTTGGCACTGATAAGGCCTGCTTCACATTGGTCAGCTGCACAAGGGATCTGGCTAGGACCGGGAAGCAGTCAGTGACCCAAAAGCATTGATGTTCCAGCCGCGCCCTCTTTGTTGAGGCGATGCCAAAGGACAAGGCTTCTTGCGAAGGTGTGTTACTGCTCTGAGCCTCCCGCCCGTATGGTCACGAAGTCCACGGCCTCCCTCTCTCATCCCTCCAGAGCCTGCTCAGGCCCACTTCCACCTTTTCTGGTAGCCCCTACAGGTGTGGTTCCACCCCTGGGCTCCATGCGGGCAAGCATTGGCATTGGCAGCGGTAGCAGGGCTGCAAAATGGTGGGTGCATCAGGCAGGTGTTAACTCCCCTTGTCCCAGGCATCTACGCTTGTCTCCTGTGCATACCCAACAGCTACGTTTAGCCTGTGGAACAATATGATTCAACTGAGCTGCTAATTCTGATGAGCCCTAAATAACGCTGTTAATCAAATCACTATTCCAATTGCCTGAATGCAAGTGATCTTTTTTCTTTCCTTTTTCTTTCATCATTTTTTTTTTTTTGGCAAATTTAAAAATATGAATGAAATGGGAAACTCCCTAACAGGAGGTCTCACTGAACTTGTTCTCCCTTTTCTTTCAGAATATACAAATGTTACATATCCATTAATATATAAAGAGTGTAAACATAATAGGTGTTAATATTTTGGAAAAAAGATGACGCCATCTAATTCTTTGTGATTCTATTGTTCCATATGTTATCATCTGAATTGTTTCTAAAGAATTTTAATAGAAAATCTTCACATAAAAATTCTGCAGAGAAAAATACCTAAACATTTTCTAAGCTCATTTACCGTTTTTACAGACCCAGTTACCATAACAACTTGAATTGTCACTATAGTAATATTCTTTTATTACGAAACACAGTATTTCTTTTACTCAAGATATTTTCACAAGCATCTTGACCTTCAAAATTAAAGTTACTTTAAAATATTTTCTGGAAAGTATTTCATAGTTTCATAGGACAATATATGCAAGTGATAATTTTTTAAAAAATGGGGTTTGGTTTTTATTTAGAAAAAATAGAAAAACTTCTCCTCAGAAATACCTGAAATCTTACATACATATATTGTAAGGCTCTTTACTATCCCTCTAGAAATATTTCTTTTTTTACTCCCTTCAGTTCATTGGCTTATGAAAAGTACAAAAGGTAAAGATTTTTTAAAAGCTTATTTTTGCTTCTCATGTGTTTCTTTTCTCACATTTACAACGGCCTTACTTACTCAAAAGCTGATCACTTCTATTCATATATATAAGAACCTGAAGATTAAAAAAAAAGTTTCCAAACAACAAACAAAAGTACATAATAATTATAGTAAAATAATATGTCAATATAATAAATACATAAATAATAGACTATATATTATTGCATACGATACTGCATTTGTAAAATAATAAGTTTGCCTTTTCTTATGCACCTGGTATAGGTTATGAGTGAAATGCCTAAATTTTCTGTAAAAAGATTTTTTTTTCTAGACCCAAACAATGAATTGTTAAGATACTATATTCTTCTGCCAGCTTCTGTTTATTTCTCCCTTTGCAGTTTCCTATTTTTTTCCCATTGTGAAATTTCATCTTACTTTTGCTGTATAATGAGAAGGTGGTTTCCAGCTCTTACTCTGGGTCTCCAAGGATAGAAGAGAGTCAATCGCCAGTACTGTATTCTAAAGTGAGGCTTAGGAAGGGAATCAAAGCAGTTAAAAGTTAGGTACTCCAGAGCAAGCTGTTTCTTTAAAAACAAACAAACAGGCAAACAAACCACATGAAACAATAGAATTGAAGTTTTCAGAGGGATGCAATTCTTAAGCAAAGTATTTTTAAAACCTTATGCATAAACATTGGTCTATGTCAGAATTCTAATATTTGTTAAAAAGAAAATTGTATTAGGATGTTGATAATGCAAGTTAGGGATTTTCATTTCACCTGGTCTGATTGTATTTCTGGTATCTATTGTCAGAATCGTCTTTTCCCCACTGGTGCGTCCTGCCTAAGGGCCACATGTTTTGGAGGTGCTGTCCTGGGAGGTAAGAAATGTGGAGAACTGAACATTTCCCCCCATTTTGTAAGTGACGCTTTATTGCGTAGGCTCTGTGTGAGAGGGTTTAGCAATGGCATCGTGACTATTCTGAAGACAAGTGATTGCTACCAATTCTTTTTGTTGCAAGTCCCATCCTTTAAAACACAAAAGCCAAAATTTAAGACCATGGAATAGAGCTTTTTGGGGGATTTATTGGAAGAATGTGCGTTTTGTCTTAAACAGACTGAACATAAGTGCTGAGCAGTGAAATATTTTTTTTTCAGAGCTAGGACATATTTAAGAAAATTCAAGATCACAAACTCTTTTACAAGAGTGTGTAATTAAACTGTGTTATAAGATGGAACTTGAATAGATTTTAATGCTTGCAATTTTGGACTTGGACTGCTGGAAAAAAAGCCAAGTCCTGATTCAGATGTCCCCCTTCCTAGTGTTAGTGATACCTTTTCTGCAGTTGTAATAAATGTTGGTAAATTTTCTCTGTGACATCATGTGGAGAATATTAAACACTTTTTGCATCAGGACAAACATATTCTACAAGTGCTATATCTCAGTATTGAAGCTTTCTGGCACTAAGCATCTTTTTAGATGACACTTTCTGCTTCAGTGTAGCCAAAGCTATATCCTCAATAAGGAAGCCACTAAGCTAGTTCACTTATCTCTTGTTCATACACAACATTTTGCTGGATTTTGTGTAGATGACTACAATCACTAATCAGATGCTCTTCATGTGAGCAATTTTACACTTCTCTAATTATGAATGTATTGACCTATGCATACGTAACAATGCTAAGAATGCTGGAAGTCATCTTTGAATGCACATTAATGCCATAATTGCAAAATCTACAGAAGTTCATTTTCTAGAAAGAAGGCCCACAAGACTTATATGTTATGAAGAATTTCCAAATTATGTTCAGTTATTTGGCATTTGGCATTTTGTGGATTTTTTTTTCAAACTGTACAACCTTTTAAAAAATATTCACACTTTCAGCAATTGTACCTATAAAACACCAAAATTACTTTTAGTACTGTCTTTCACTATTTTTCATTTTCATCTTACCATCATTATCTCACTTCTCATTACTGGCTAGTCTGACACTATATAAAAGGTCTTTAGGAGAAAGAGTGCTAGCTTTCACATAGGTATGAGACCATTTTTATTCCTAATATTCATCTCTATAAGAGTACATCTACTGTATAGATAGTGACGGTATGTGTGCATAACACATTATTAGTTATATATATCTAGCAATTCGTAGTGCACATAGACTATCAGTGTCTATATAATCTTCTATTTCTATATAATACCATAGATAAACTGCAGGAGCAGTACTGCAGTCACAAATTTATGGCCACAACATAGATGCTCTGAAGTGATTACACTGATAGGTCTTTGTTGTAATAATGTGAAAATTTATCTTCTACATGCTGAGAGCAAAAGTTCAACAGTAGTTATTCTAATAGCTTTTCTGAAAAGTTGTTATTATATAAGAAAGGTATTAAGTCTTTGGTTTAATGTTTGTATTCAAGAGTATACTACATTCAACATTAAATAGTGTGTATCAGTGAAATATTTTTATGCCTTAAAAGGGCCAGGATCATATTCAGTGACAGTTACTCATCTCTGGAAATACTTCATTTTCATTATTAGAAACAATGAGGGAGTTCTTACAACAAAAATTAATCTGGATTTAACTCTGGCTTCCCTTTATCCTAATACATAATACATTCTGGGCAAAATAAAGTCACCTTTGAGATCAAAATCTGATACTAACATTAGGCCTGTACAGAAATGTGTTTTAGTCCCAATTACATTTTGTGCACAAGCTGTTGGAATAGAAGATGGTGCTTACGATGCAGTAGGGAAAAATTTGGGTGCAGGAGCCAAAAAACACTCCTACTTGCAGAAGCCAGGCAGAGGTATACCCAGACCAAGCTTGCCACTGTATATTTACTCTGTCCCTGCAGCAACATCAAATGATCAATGTCATGAGGAAAATCTGGAACCTTGGAAGGGTTCCAGTACTGTATTTGCAAAGGCCAGTAATATCTGTAAGTCAGCCTGTGCTCAGGTTAGAGCAACATGGCTGCACTGTATGAAACTAGATGTCATTCAGCTACTAATATAGGTGCCTGGAGCAGGGGAGTAGGGAAAATGCTATAGTGTAACCTGGTCCTTAACACACATAACTCCTAAATTTTAATGTTAGGGAGGCCTGGGGAACATTGGAACTGAGAGCTTAATGGATGAAGTGAACGTTCATGAGAGAAAGTAGATTGACTTGCTTTTTGTGTACTGTCATCTATTTATTTCCTTAGCAAGGTTTGTATAGAAGGACTCCTCTACATTCCCGTTTTCTCTTTCTGCATGTCATTTTGCACTAGAGATATCGTAGTAATGCTGTTTGCAAGACTATGCTGACCTTTGCATCCGAGATACTAAAAATGCTAATTAATGAGCTTTCATTCAAGGCCCATCCCCCTCTCCATTTCTAAGCATTCTGTAAATGTGTGAGAACAGTCATGCAATACTTGTCAAATCGGCACATTAAGAATTTGTAGTTTCAGGGTCAGTTTGAAGAACTTTCTTTTTTTCTTTCTTGCTTTATGCTATGCACATTCTAAATATAGCCAATGAATTTTTTGGATCTTGTGTTGCTCTCTTTTTGTGCCCATTCGCAGGCTTTAATGAAAAACCTATTTATCAGTGAGACTGCACGATTAGCCATTCACCATGTTCTTTTAAGTGTGAAGGGAAAGATACGCAACCATGTTGGACTTTATAGTTAATTATAGGATTTTTCTACATATAAAACCAAGTGGTTACACCCAAAATGAGTTCTAAATTATCAAGTTAAAAGGTGATGTTTTACCTTTCAGTGGTATCGGAACTAGAGACCCAAAGCACTAAATTTAGTCCATAAAGTTCCACTTAGACTTCTGAATTTAAAAACATCGTCCATTACTGTTTGGACCTTGGTATCAGGATCAATATTGTGAGGGCAATAGCTGAATCCAAACTCCCCACAAAGACCTACCACTCATCCAGGTGGTCTGTGGAAGAGAAGAAAATGTCCCATCAGTCATGCTTTAACACCAGCCAGCAGATAAGCACCACAAAGCCGCTCACCCCTTCCCCCCCTCAGCGGGATGGGGGAGAAAATCAGG
>JANZLQ010000056.1:1853065-1885885 GCA_026212715.1 Elanus axillaris | reverse complement strand
GGGTGAGCAGCTGCGTGGTGTTAGTTGCTCGCTGGTGTTAAACCATGACAGAAAGAAAGAAAAAAAAAAAAAGCAGAATTTGCAAATCCAAATTAATGTTTTAATTGTCAAAGGAAGGATGACTGCTTCTTAAAGATAGGGGGTTGGTTTTGTGAATGCTTTTGTGATTGCATGTGCTTTTGAAATAGTTGCACCTGCTTTCACAACAAAAAAAAAAAACAAACTTAATTTTTAGTACCTATGTATTGCAGCAAGGAAGCATACAGAAAGAAGGCTGGAAACTATTTAAATCATTGTGTGATTTATTATGAGAGGAAAAGCAAAGTTATATGAGAATTTCTGATTCCTCTCTCCAGCTGAAAGACAGAGAAAAAGAACAATATAGCAATGGTTCGAGATGCAATTTATGATTTGCCCTTAAGATATTTATGAAACTATTATCTTTATTTCCCCTTTTTCTTCTCGTATAATTTGATTTGTGGGAAAATTAATAAAAGAAATTACATACACAAAAGCATAGCCCATAACTGCTGCATACTCAAATTGATAAATGTGAACCGTACTCAGTGTGATATTTAACAGAAATGAAAATATGATGGTACTAAAGTTATATCTCTTTTTTTCTCTTCATTGGTTCTGCTATTAAATGTAAGGAAATATGAATATTATGTATCTTGACAATGGACTCTTACATAGTGAAACAGCATTTAGCATTATTAAAATGTGAGTTATTCTTGTAATTGCAATTTTTTTCAAAACGAAACCAGTGATTGATGTACATAATATACGCTTGATAAGTCACAGAAAATACAGTAACAGTAAATTTCTTAAAGCAATTAAGCTCCATTTTGTTAACATTGAAATTACAGCCAAAGAATACTTACTAGGTTAATAATTGTATGTGTTGCATATATAATTGAGACTAAAGTAGAAACTAATCTAAACTGAATCAAAGTGTACTTTTACACATAATATGCTTCTAATAATATATCTGCTTTCTTAGACAGACAACCACAAGCTCAATCTATGCACCTTGATGCAGAAGTGGAAACACCCCACCGGAAAACTCATTACAGAAAGGAAGCTTTGAAAACAGAAAAGCCAGTCCAGTGCTTCTCTCCTTCATGCTGGAGTAGTGTGGTTTCTCTATTTTTCACGTAGAAAATAAGAATAAGAATTTTTCCCTACCTTATTGCTATGTTGATCTTCATCTGTTGTAAGATCATAAAGAAAGGACTCAGATGCGACAATAACAGTGGCTTAATAAGCATGAGAAGTCACTAAAAACACTTTATGATTTGAATAAAATGAAAAATTTATTTGCTTGTAGTGCCTACAAAAGTCAAAAGAAGGTAGAAAACCTGGAAGAATGATTTGTGCAAAACAAATTGAACACAAGGGCAGCATGCAGGTAAAACAGTGCCACGGTGACACACAATGAAGACTTTCATGGCTCAAATAAGAGTAACTTTCAGAATCACCTTGAAGACAGGAGTTACAGAGAGCCTTCCCATTGTGGTCAAGAAACCATTTGCCGTACTTTGGCAATGCGTGTTCTGTGGTTGTTACACGTTTTACAGAAAAAGTGTTTAGAAAATATTTCTTTCTTCATTATGTTTGCTACCACTTTTTGTGATCATTGACACCAATTATTCTGTGTAAAAACTGAATACTCAGTGTGTGCGGCAAAATATATAATGAGTATATTTTAGAAATCCATGAAATTATCTAAAAAAAGAGTTTCAGTCCTACTGTCATAATGCAAAGTCTCACTACCTCTTTATAGGTTATAAAATAGAGGCTTCTTGTGCTCTTGGGAAGTTAGATTTCTTGGATTCCTATTGTCGGATGCTCAGTAAAGCATCATGTACCAAATATTTCTCCAATGCAAAGTTAAGTGTTGCTGGTTCGGGATTGAATCTTGGAGGGAAAATTCCATGTATGACAGCAAAGCACCTTATTTTCTTTTAAACACTGCAGTTGTTTGAAGCTATTCAGAGGTCATCCTATAGCTTTGTCAAGTTTTCTGAAGTGTGTTTGTAAGCAAATAATGAATCTGTTGTGTGCATATGCATGAGTTTTTGTTCTAGCTAAATAGTGGCACTGAAGTCCTGCCATGTTTGTTTCTGGATTTCCAAATAATCTGCCTAAGTAATGTTTTTTACCCACTCACAAAGTTTTGGCATAACGAGGAAGAGAACCCAAGGGCAGTAAAAGCTGTGCTTCTCTGGAACTCTAGATCTCCGTGATTTATTCCAAGAAGCTCCACATGAATTTCCCCAGATGAATTGATAACAACAGGAGTTCTGCCATTGTTCAGTGGGATCGAGGCTTTGCACCAAACTACTGCCCATAATTCAATTACACAGTGTCAGCAACAGAAAAAAATCCAGCCTTTTCTTCACATAAGACTTGCTTGAATCTTTGCTTTCTACTGGTTTGTAAAATAAGTGAAATATGCATGCCTGAACATCAAGCTGTTACTGTTGGCAAGCCTCCAGTAGCACAGGTTATAGTGTCCCCAGGTTACAAATTAACACCATCATACTGGGAAAGTGGTTGGTTTGATTCTTTCTTTTTTTTTTTTTTTTTTTTTTATTCCAAGTTTCTGCAAGTGTAGCACAGCATAAAGCTATGTGTTTGTTCTCTCCTGGATGGCAGGACTGACCTTCAACCAAATATTTAAGAAACTCTGCAGAGCCTGATGTGTTCCACGCTGCATGATTCAATGGGAAGGAAGCCTACCCGTACAGGAGGTCATCGAGAAAGTAAGATAAAGCAGCGCTCTGAAAGGAACAGCAGCAGGACATGGCTCAAAATATTATCAAAGGAAGAAAACCGTTTTCTTAAAGGGCAGCAGTCTCCATTGCAGAGGTAATACATTTGCATTGCGACACTTTTAGACGGTATGTGACTTTCAATGAGGTGTCATGGCATTCAGACACAATGCCACACACAAAAAGAGTTTTTATAAACTACTGTATGTTTTTAAAAACTGCCTGAATGTGTCTGCTGCTACAAAGAACTTAAGCAGTTTAAGCAGAAAAAGTTCTGCAGCTTCCTCACCTAAACAAAAAAATATTTCTTTTCCCTTTAAAGGAAGGGAGACACATAATTATTAGAAGTATTGGTTGCAACTTTAACGAGAGATGTCATATAAACCGGATGTGGTAACAGCACATGGCAGAAAATATTTCTTTCCAGTCTCATTTTTTTTCTTCAGAATGTATTTCTGAAGGGATAATTTAGGCTCTTACATGTAAAGGTCAGGAACAATATTTCTAAAGAAAGATACAAGACCAATACTTTTCTGTACAACTTTGTGATTTACGGTAGCATAGTAAGGCCTTTGACAAGTTTCAGCTGACCTCGCTGTGCTCCTCAAGCCCTGCCTGAGCAAGTGTGTAAGCAGTTAAAGACTGTATCTCATAGCAAACAAGGTCTAGTATTTGATTGTCCTCCTTTGTGCTTTTCAATGCAATTATACAAAATTTGAGATGCCTGGAGCCTCCCAATGCTCCTTCAAACTCTGCTCTAACACTGCAGCAGCTACTTTGGATATTTATTGAAATTTTGAACGAAGGCATGAGTGACAGCAAAGAGGAGAGTGGAGCGGAGGGGAGCAGCATAACCCTCCGTACGGGCGGTGACCAGCCAGCCTTCCTCTGGCTCTGCACTGCTGCGAGAGCCTCTTCGCGTCCATGCCTCTAGGACAATGGTTGCTGGGTAGGATGATTGTACCTACTTAATGAGATGTTTATGCAACAGCTCTATACCAGCTGTCAATTCTAGAAATCCATCACTGAGCATAAGGGAAGGTGTTTCTTTTCCCTATTGTTAATAACCCTATATAGTTCTATGTTAGATTCACCTCTGTTAAACATTCAGAAGACTTGAAGCGTAGCATTATCTTTTGTATTGCTTCTTTTTTAGTAAAGCTACATATAGATCTCGTATATGCATGCATACATGCGAATGTTTATACACATATGCACGTGTGCTCTCACAGAAGTGAACCCAAATTTATAATACATTTTAATGGGTAAAAAATACCACTAATATTTAAAAATTCATAAAGTGTCTTATTTAAAAGTAAATTTTGATAATCATACACACATACTGTCATCTAATATTGCAGTGTGTTTTAAATACTGTTTGAATGCTCTATGATTATAATAATCAAATATATAACATCAAGACTGTCTGAAGGCAAGGGAATGTCAGAAGAAATACATGACGAGAATAAAAATTACATAAAACTAGCCCTCTAAATAAGTAACAGTCAGGCATGGCACTGGCAAATGTCAAAACAAATAATAATTATCATGTGCAAATTCATATCTGAATGACATTATAGAGTAACTATGCCATGAACCCTGTACCTTGTCTGAATGTTACATAATCTCTCCCTTGGATTTTGCCCAATTTGTTTGCACTACTCTAGGTTTTAATATGTAATATGATAAAATAAATGCAAACATCTAAATTTAAATTATGTGCATAGTAGCTGTCTTCTTTTAAAAAAAAAATCAACACTCTCCCCCCCTAAAAAAAACCAACCCTGCATCCCACCTTTTAAAAATCATAGCCATGACTAGATTTATTAAAAATGCTACCTGAATTATTCCAGTTATTGACAAACACTTTGCAACTTCAAAATTAGAGCTACAAATATATGATATAAACCATCCTGGTTTATTTGAATACGATTTCATTGTCTTAGCATCCTCTTCTGCGAAAGTGCTATAGCATTAGAAATGTAGCAATAGCTGTTGCATTAGGATGATCCTGCTGCTCAGAGCAGCAATCCATCACTGCTGTATCCCATCTCTGACAGTGGCTAGTCATAGCTGCATAGGGAAAGCATACTGAAAATAAAAGTAGAGTAGATACATGATCCCTTAATATTTCCTCCAAGATTTAAAAAAAAAAAAAACAAAACCAAAACATTATGTTTTATATTATTTTCTCCTACGTCATATACACGAGATTTTGATGGCTTTTCTTTTATTACTTCTTTAATTATTTCTTAACCTATTGTGGCTACTGCTAGATGTCATGGCAAAGATATGTAATTTTACGATTGTTATTTTCTTTTGCTTGTTTTAAATCTGTTGCTTGATATTTTAAATGCATGTCACCTAGTTCAGATGTTCTGGTAGGAAAAAGTGAATAGAAATTTTATTTTTTCTCACTTTAATTCAGAGCCTTCATAAGCCTATAGCTCTCTATCAGATTCTCTATGAGCCATCTGTTTTTCGAGGTGGATGATATATAGCTACCTATAAGTTCTTATATAGAAGCCACTCAATGGTTAGCCTCATCACCCTTTTTTCCTATCTCTAGTTCTTTTTGAAAGTACTATTTCAAGTCTGTTTTACAAAATTTGTCAATTTTCTTTGCGCATTGTTGCAGAATAACCTAGATTTCTCCAGGAAGCTGAAATTCTACCAGTGATCTTCCTTTCCTCTGGCAGTTAAACTGTTTTAAAGGGTAACTAATATACTTAACACGTTGGCAATTTCACATTGAAATATCAAGCAAATATCACGTGATCTGTGTGATTTATTAATATTCAATTCATTGATCTGTTTTTGAAAATTATCTATTAGCATGTCTAACTGAAATGATTCCTCAGGCTTATCTCCTATAAAGAAAGGCTGTGGTATCAGCTTTACTTAGACTTTTCTGTGATGGCTTTTTTCCCCATAGCATCCTTTTTTGTACCTACAGGATCTATTGACCCTGAAATCACAGATATTTGGCATGAGATTGCAAGGCCATACAGCTATTTGGCAGATACCATGCTTATGATAAGTCTGTAAAGTTAGTCATAGCTTTGGGGTATTTACTATGACATTCCTCAAATCTTTTCTTTGTCTTTCTTTGTTAATGGTTTCATATTTATGTTATGAGAGGTAATGCTTCTCCTGGTCTGATTTACTCCTAGCTTCCCTGCCTATGATGTTTTTCTGCTGTAAGATCATCCTGTTTCCTTTAATTATGGTACATCCTATAAATGAGATGGCCCTTTTTTCAAAGAGGGGGCCTTGTAGATGTGCTTTGGTGTGGTGTTATTTTCATTCTGATTGGCTAGTGTGATGTCTTCAGTTGTTTTCCATACCATGTTTTACCCTTTCAGCTCTTCTTTTTCATTTCCTTTTTTTACAAGCTTCACATCTTTGTATACCACTGCTAATTGAAAGTAAGCGATAGTATTGCGAATAGTTAATAATGTATCTCCTTTCTTCTGTAAGGATACAGGTCAAAAGTTGCTATTTGATTGAGGAATTTTGACCAAATTCTGCCCTTGTTCAGAACTAACTCAGTATTTTTTTCTCTTTTTTGTGAGTTCTGCAATGAGTTGCTTTGAGTAGCAGTCATATGACATCAAAAATCTATACTTTGCATTATATACCATCTGACATTTATCCACTGTGGATTATGTTCTCATTTATGGTTTTATTGACCACTCTTGGAACAAGATATCCATTAATCAGTTTAATTGAGCCTTTTTTCTGACCTAAAAATAGATCAATCAAACTTCTGATCTTGTTTACTCTCACACACTGAACTGTACTTACTATTAAAATGGATCCCAGAATTACTTCAGGAGCCTTAATTTCAACAGGGCCATGGGAAATCTAGTCCACAGATGAGGAATGTTAAGAAAATAGTTTTTATACAGAGAAGGAATAAATGTCTTCTGTGAGCTGAAGAAGCTGATATTAAGAGATGTTTAAAGATCAAAGCAAATTTCTCCAAAGAGCTGATACAGACATAGTCCATGGAGGAACTGTGGAGCTCTAGAAGAATGAAATAAAGTTGCCTACAGAGAATATTGTAAAACTTAATGATCACTAGGTTACACAAGACCCAAACAATAACTCTCAAAAGCCCCTGTTTGCCCCAAAACTGCAGGATAGCAAATTGCCTTTATGTAGAGAAAGAAGAGGTAGAAATTGAGCTTTAATTTAGTCTTTCATCACTTGGTTCAGAGGGATTTTGTAATTTGATGTGACAAGGCTTCAAGATAAATGGAAGAAATAAGTATTTTCCCAAATTACTAAGGTATGCCTCATTGTGCTGAGTCTGTGTACTTTCTATGTACTAGATTTGTATTTAACTCTAGTATTCCTTCTCTGAAATGCAAACATACTCATGGCACTTTGTAGAAATGTCATTGTAAATGAAACACTAAACTGAAGTACTAGCTATGAATTGCCTATCTACGTAATCTCTAAATTACTTTTAATAATCCATAAAAGGAAACAGACTGTGTCATGTTAAAAGTTTTTTCTGTATCTCAATGACTGCAGCTCTGTAGAAGTCACTTGAGCTCTACAGTTGCATTTTTTCATTCTGGGGAAAAACTCCTAATGCCTCAGGTGGAGAAAGGTCTTCACCATCTAATCCTTGTAGCCCAGATCTCCAATACTGCACGAAAAAGATGTTCCTGTAGCTGTTCAGATAATGTAGTGTCCCTCTCCGGCCCGTAATCCTAGAATGAATAGCTGAAGTCTGGGGAATGGCATGGCATAATTGAACAGGGAAGAAATGGAAATTGTATCATGTCATTCTGATTTACTACCCATGGTTCATATGGAAAAAAAAACAACAAAACCTTTCTGTGAGAACACTGCAGAAGTGGAGTGGTTGTTTGAGCGTTTTCTTTCATGTTGATATACTTCTACCTCAGAACACTCTTGATGCCTCACTAAACATAATGTTACTACGTAATGTATGCATAGCATAATCCCACCCCTCTAAAGAATACAACCAGGCTTGGAGAAGTGGCCTCTTGTAAAGCTCTTGTCAGATCTTACAGCTCCTGTATACCCTAATCAGCCTTAGCCATTGAGGACTACTCAAGTGTTTACAGTGAATTACAAAGAATTTATAGGATCACTGTGAAAGAGAAAGAACAAGTTTTGTCTTCAGAAATGCTGACAATCTCTTGATGTAGAAAGACCAGTATGGGTGCTTTATGATCCATGTCAAAGAAAGACTTTGGTGTTGCTGATATTTTAGTACAGATGCATAACAAGAAACAGTCAAAAGAATAGAACTACATGGCTGAGATTCAAATATGCTCATAAAGCACAGTGTTTGGATGCTCAGTGAGCTTTGTAGCCCAAATAATTCTCACTTGTGTCACATCAGGAGCCTCAGGCACTCTTGTCCTATGATGGCATCTTGTTAGCAAGCAGTAGACCCCAGCAGAAACAAAAGCTTAGGGCACCTCTGCCTAACTGCCCATCAACTTCAGTTTCATCAGAATTTTGCCTAACAAGAGACTTAGTTACTAATTTGATTTGTAGAAGAGCAAAACCCTGGCAAATTAAAAGCAGCAAACACTCCCAAGTGATTTTCTGCAAAGCAGAATAAATGCATAACTGCTTTAAATGAATCGTATTCCATTAATTTCACTTAACAACAGAAGTAGTATATTTTTTTTTCTAGTTTATGAGTGAATTTGTCGTATTTGAAAATATCCATTATTGGAAGCATTGATAGTAAAGGTGGTTTATAGACAAGACTTGATTATGTCAGTCCTTGATTCAAAAGTTGCCATTTAAACAGCATTATCAATGTCAGGGGACAAAGAAATCCTCATCACCTTACTGAAAAATTCTTCAGAGTTCATGACAGAAATGTACTTGCAAAACAGTAGGAAGATTTTCATGCTTAACGTCATTATCACACAATTATGAGGAATGAGAAGTATTTCTCACATGTATGTCTCATAGTCTAGTGAAATAGTTGCTCAAACATCTAGGTTCAAGATCAAACAACCTGGGCATACTCAAAGTTTATTTTGCCATTGTTTTCCCATTACAAGTTTCACAAGACATTGTAACTGTAGTAAAAGAAATTAAACATGTGAGAACTGGAACAGATGGGTCTATTCTAGGTTTTGACACACAGAAGGACTTCAGAATCCAAAAAATCTTGACCTGTTTTGCAGGATGAGAGCTAAGGCAAAGATTCTCAATAATTCTCGAAATAGCAGCATTCCCTACAAATAAAAATATAGAAGAAATTAGGACTTTCAACTGTAATGCTAGATAGAATGAAACAATTCTCTTGGCAGTGGTATCCTGTGCTTTTATTCATTCTCCATGCATTCATTCTCTACCATCTTACTGTTTTTCTCCATGATTTCTGTCACTCTTCCATTAGCAAAATAAAAGATGTGACAATTTTCACATAGAAATCTGTTTTTGGTACTCAGCATCATTCATTGTTTTACTTCCCTTTCTTTTCAAAAACTTTCTTTATGTTATAGCTAAACTAAAGCTTGAGTTGTAGAAATTATTCCTCTCCTGATTTGACAAACAGCTTGTGTATTAATCTTTACTCACTTTAGCAGTGTCACTATAGTGTAATGTTTAACTTGCATT
Source organism: Elanus axillaris (assembly GCA_026212715.1). Classification (NCBI taxonomy): domain Eukaryota; kingdom Metazoa; phylum Chordata; class Aves; order Accipitriformes; family Accipitridae; genus Elanus; species Elanus axillaris. The sequence goes on along the minus strand of JANZLQ010000056.1, from coordinate 1,876,481 downwards.
AATAATTCCAATGACTTCATTTGGTTCCTGTTGTGGGACTGAAAGCCAAATATGCATCTTTAATCATGTGCCTAATGAGCCCATTTGGCATTCAGTCCCGCAACAGGAACCAGATGAAGTCACTGGAATTATTAATGCAAGTTAAACATGTATTTTCTGGACTAATAGTCAATTGTACTTAACTGTTCCTCACAGTCAGTAGAGATAACTAAAGTGAATTGTGGTTATTATATAATTTCTAATAATCATGGAAGCAAAACACAAGTTCCGTCCTTGAAAGCTGTTTAGGATTGGGTTTTATTCTGAAATATAAAAGATACAGCCTACAGAGATGCATGCTATGAGTAACATTTTAAAGTATAACTTGCTGATACTTGTGTGAAAATCTGGAGAGATATGGTGATAGTGTCTTGCCATAGAGTGTGCTTAACTGTTATAAACCCTAGAGTTATTTCTATGTTCTTATTAAAATGTCTATTTACTAGCTAGAAATAAATAGTGGGTTTTCTGTGGAAGGAGGTCAATACTGGAGTCCCACCGGAATCCCTATTTGAACCCATGTTGACTAATGTATTCTTAAATACCCTGGAAAGGGAGTTGTATACATGAGAGTAAATGGTTTGGTTTTAAACCAAATTATGGGAGTGTAGTCAAGAAAAGGACCATCTGTGAGTAAATATAAAGGGACAAAAAACAGTACTGAGTGACTGGGTGATAGAATGGCTGATGTAAATAATGGTATGTAATGTAAAGTAATACAAGGAAAATATTTGAACTTCATGTATGCAGAGCTGAGTTCTGAGCTAGCTATTATTATTCAGGGATGAGATTATGGGACTGCAGCAGATAAATCTATCCACATTACAATACAATTTCTAAGAGAGCAGCATTTCAATGTACAGTGTTCTAAAAAAGCAAACAATGTCAAAAAGAGGAGTGGACACAAAAAGTCATTCTGCCACTCTCTAAAACTATGGCATCCCCTTCTTTTGAAAATTGTGCACAGGGCTCTGCTTCTCCTCCTCAAAAGGGATAGAGTGGACCTGCATGGAAAGGTATGACAAGGATACAAGAGGATTTAGGGCTTGATTGGGCATTTGATCTTGCACATTGTGGCTGCTTTCACAGACTAGCAAACCTCTGTCAGCAAGGCAAATGCGTGTGGAGCGGACACTCCATTTGGCCCAAATGTCCGGTCTGCTCGCAGATCTATGGGGGACAGAGAAGCCCCTGTGTAAAATAGAACACCCCGCTGGGACTGGTGTTGGACGGTCAGCGGGGCTGGGCATCCTAGTGCTGATTTGTTGGTTCTGTCTAAGTGCTCCTCCAACTCTTCAGGGTTCATTCAGTTTGTTGGTGATGGTTTTCTCATGTCCCTACAACAGGCAAGCACAATTTGATAAAGGAAAAGACTCCTTATGAATGGTACAGGTATCACACTGCTTAGTCAGTGATACATCCCAACCTCTCAGCCATCTTTTCCAAGTTATGTTTTCTGTGCTTTTAAGTGCTGCCCTAGATGACAGCGGAACTAGTCTGATACTTGTTCAGCAGCAGTTAACAACAGACAAAAAAGCTTTTTATAACGCTGTTTATATCTAGTTGCAGTAACATTCATATTTTTCATGCAAATTAGAGCTCTCTTTTTTTTTCTTTCTTCTGAAACTTGTATTCACATAGTTAAGCAGAATAATTTTTCATTCTTGATGTAGAAATAATTTTGAGGTCTGGAAAGGTCAAATGGCTCATGGTCTGTACTATTTTTACAGATTAATTGGCACCAAAAAATAATTATAAAGCTTGGAAATTCATACCAGGAAAATTCTCAGTCTGTGAAGAACCTGCCTGTGGGAAGGAGCTAGTTAAGGGACAAAGGAGAAATAATTTTCCTGTCCTCAGCCGTTTAGTGCCTTTCCTGAGCAAGAAAGAGGGATAGAAGGTATTTCTCACCATTTAGAATCTTTGTGCAATATAGAGCACTAAAACCACAGTGAGGATCCTTAGGATAACAGTAGATAATCAAAGGAACAAAATTACTGAGGCCTAGCTAGGTATCACTTAAGAGCTGAGAGTGGAGGCTCCCTTTACCTCCTTCAGCTGTGAAATGCACTGGTTTAATATACCATGTTTACGTTTTAAAAGTCTGGATTTTGATTGTTTCTTTTGTTAGGCTGAATCTGATGGGGAAACTACATTTTCATTAACAAGAAAAAATGCATTAGTTAATCATAAAGCATGGTGTATTCTGTAGATGTGGGAGATGGGCATGGACCAGCTAACGCCTGTGACTGTGTCCTGGTCCCTATGAGACGGTAGGCATTACTCTAGGGCCAAATAGCTGTGGAGCAGTGGGAATTTTCAGACATGCGTAATCCTATTTACTATGGTCATTACAATACAAGAGCAGAACAGTAGGAATTGATGGTGTCTAATCTTTCACATTCTCTTTTTGATAATAATTATCCACCAGAGGGAGCTGCTCTAGAAATATTAAAAAAAAAAACAGGTTTTATTATGAATTTTGGCTTCATCATATAATTCTTTCTCAGGCTAAAGGAATAGGCATGTTTTAGAAGTATGTGTACTGAAGTAAAAGATCAATCTTAATACATACAGTATGCCTTTTTATAACCATGTGTCATGCTTTTATCTGTTTTATAAACAACTTTCAATCCTAGAGTTCATAAGAAAAGCTAATGCACAAGGCTCTGTGCCAGTCTAAGGGCATAGTTATTAAGATATGATATTAATGGAAATGACCTCTGTCAGTAAGATGGACTAAGCTTGCTTCTGAACCTATTTGGTCTTTGCCAGTTTTATATTTCAGATGCTCCCTTAGGCACATCAGTACACCGACATATTAAGTTACAGAATTAAAGAAATGTACATTCTACCACTAAAAGTATTCCTATAAGTAAAGTAAGTAAAAAATTTCAAAGTTGTTCAAAATTTGCTGAGCCAGTGACTTCTGAATACTATATATTTTTTTTTTCTAAATGCTAGATTGGGCTGCATAACAGTGGTTGAATCTTTCAGTATTGGACTAACTAGATCTCTTATTTTACTGGTGTTGTATCTTCCTTTTTTTTTTTTTTTCTTTGTTCCCCAGTGCTCTGAAAAAATTCATCCAGGTTATGAATAAATTTTATTATACTTATGTGGTGGGTTGACCATGGCTGGATGCCAGGTGCCCAACAAAACCATTCTATCACTCCCCTCCTCAGCTGGACAGGGCAGAGAAAATATAACACAGGGCTCATGGGTTGAGATAAGGACAGGAGAGATCATTCACCAATCACCATCACGGGCAAAACAGACACAGCTTGGGGAAAATTAACTCAATTTATTACAAATCAGAGTAGAGTAATGAGAAATAAAACCAAATCTCAAAACACCTTCCCTCCACCCCTCCCTTCTTCCTGGGCTCAACTTCACTCCTGGCTTCTCCACCTACCCCCCCAGCAGCACAGGGGGACAGGGAATGGGGGTTGGGATCAGCTCATCACAGGTTGTCTCTGCTGCTTTATCCTCCTCATCACACTCTTCCTCTGATCCAATGTGGGGTCCCTCCCACAGGAGACAGTCCTCCACGAACTTCTCCAACATGGGTCCTTCCCACAGGCTACAGTTCTTCATGAACTGCTCCAGCATGGGTCCCTTCCACGGCAGGCAGTCCTTCAGGCACAGACTGCTCCAGCGTGGGCCCCCCATGGGGTCACAGGTCCTGCCAGAAAACCTGTTCCAGTCTGGGCTCCTCTCTCCACAGATCCGCAGGTCCTGCCAAGAGCCTGCTCCAGCACGGGCTTCCCATGGGGTCACAGCCTCCTTTGGGCACCCACCTGCTCCGGCGTGGGGTCCTCCCCGGGCTGCTGGTGGAGATCTGCTCCCCCGTGGACCTCCCTGGGCTGCAGGGGGACAGCCTGCCTCACCATGGTCTTCCCCATGGGCTGCAGGGGAATCTCTGCTCCGGCGCCTGGAGCATCTCCTCCCCCTCCTTCTGCACTGACCTGGGGCTCTGCAGGGTTGTTTCTCTTCCATGTCCTCAGTCTCTCTCTGGCTGCCGTTTCTCTCTGTCCCACAAGTTTTTTCCCTTCTTAAAAATGTTATCCCAGAGGCGTTACCACTATCACTGATGGGCTCGGCCTTGGCTGGCCGTGGGTCCATCTTGGAGCCTGCTGGTATTGGCTCTGTCGGACATGGGGGGGGAAGCTTCCAGCAGCTTCTCACAGAAGCCACCCCTGCAACCCCCCCGCTACCAAAACCTTGCCACAGAAACCCAGTACAACTTAGTAATAATTAAAGCTTACTTATAGGAATAATACTGTCAAACCTGAAAATTAGATACATATCATCATACATTAAGCTGTTCACATCTACACCAAATATTTCCAAAATCAACACTTTTAACAGCAAATTACATAGCAATTTAGGTCAAGTCTGCAATTTTTAAATTCCAGCTAGTTATCTTGGTCATCCTTTGGATTATTTTTCCAAATATGTGCAAATGAATAGGTGGTTTTAAGAACTGGTTGCTGATTTTGCTTGGTTTTCCATTGAAAGCAAATGCAATCATGTTTAAGGTATTTTAAGATAAGCTTTTACTTCATATTGGTAGTTGACTGCATATAGGCAAACAGGAATGGCCATTAGAAAATATTGCTATCTATATAAATTTTAAATTTCCATGTATGTAAAACAAAAAGAGAGCAACTGGATGTGTTTTATGGCATCTAGTTTATCTGTCTCCCTCACAAATATACTTAGCTGCCTCTAGAACACTCTGAGGAAGGACAATATCCAAAATATTTCAAGAGAAATACCTTAACAGCCAGGGACATTTCTTTGCTGGAATGCTGAAGGCTGTAGCACCTTATTTTCTAAGGCTATATGAAATGGTAATATACCCTAAATGTTTAGATGCTTTGTTATCTACAGAAAATCAATATTTTTTGCAAGCAGCTGCTGAGTCTGATCAATATTCATCCATATTCTGCTTCAAAGTCTGCAGATGTGTTTTTTAACAAGGAGGATCTTTTGTATCAAACAGTAGACAGATGAAATGCAATTTATTGAGATTAAGTTTGAGGCAGATTTCTGAGTTGAATTGCCAGTTGCATCCTTTTGAAAAGCTACAGGTAGCTGCAGCAAGATGCATTTACAACTTCCAATAAGCCTAAATCTAAATGATCAGCAGCATGCCTGAGGCTGTGGTGAAAAACTAGGGCAGATTCACTGCCTTAGAAGCCAATAAAGGCAAGTTTGCTACATGCTACAGCTACTGGCAAGGGAGAGAATCCATTCAGCACCTGCTATATTTCAAGCTCCATTGAGCTTCTTCTGGGCAGCTCATCTGATAGCCCTGAAGGAGAGTTTAAATTTGAGTGAAGTCCAAAGAAAAATCAAACAAATGTTTTGTGCCTCGGAGCACTAGATAGAAAGAAATTTTATAAGTTGCATAAAGTCGTAACTGACATAGATTTGTATATGCTCTACATAATTTTATAGGTTAGTCTTTTGTTTAACTGACAAAGGGAATGCCAGTAAGCCTGACATTGCAGCTTTTTTTACAGTTCTGGCAGTAGAAAGAGGTACTTTGGACACACTGTGATGTAATGTGATCTTTCCTGTGAATATCTTTAGTGGTCACAGTTCCTAAGAGTCCCAATCAGGTCTGCATACTGGTCTTAACACATAAATTTATAACAGGAAATTTATAATAATGAAGACTTATTATTACTTGTACTGTTGTAATTTCTTTTGTTTGTTTGTTTGGGTTTTTTTTTTCTGTGCCTTGATTCATTGTGGATAAATTCTTGGTACAGCTTCCACATAGGGAAAAAGTATCAAAGCATGTGCTTTGAAGTTCAAAATATATTCACGCATATGTGACCTACTAGATCCCCCATCATCATGGCTTTCTTAAATTGGGATTTCTTGTCCCAGCTTCACACAAGATTATCAGCAAAGTATTTCATTGCTACCTTAGGCTTTTTTGACAAGAATTAGCCTTTAATTTCATTCAATGCTATCAGCTTATGACGTGGTATTTTTCCAGACAGAAATGTCATGTTTTAGACACAAACTGTGATTTTTTTTTTAAATATTATTTGGTTTCCTGACTTTTTCTGTATTCAACAACCTAGACAAAACTGCAAGAAAATAAACTTTTTTTTTTTTCATTCCACCCGATCAAACTAGAAGGGCTGCTCAGGCACTTAGGGCAGAAAGATATGTACAGAAAAGGAAACTCCATTTTTCAATTGATTTATTTTTCACAGAGATAGCTTTTTCTGAAGTGTGATTAGAATTGAAGAAAGGAAAAAGAATTGCAAGGAACTAAATATTTCTGGAAAGCAGCTTCCCAGTTACTGTGGAGGAAGGATTTTAAAATCCTTCTACAAATTTGGAGTTTCTCTCCAAAGGATCTGTGTGCTACTTCAGATTTGAGAAAACTAAGAGACACGGGGAACATTGAAATATTAAAAGAAATAAAGTTATTTTATTTTCCTAGGACAAAGAAAAGCTATAGATGCTTCACAGAGATATAAAGGCAGAAAGGAATATTGTGAGACTGGGGCTATTTAGTCAATATATTCTCTAAGGGAAATTACAAAGTGATTAACAACGTGAAACAGACCCAGGGCATACAGCCAAGAATTTATCTCCTCTAGTAACCAAGACATTAGAAGAGGCTATTGCAATGGTATTATGCAAAGTTTCACCAAACGCATGTACCAGTGGAGCATTTAGCCTGACCTCTATAGTAACTGGTCCTTATCTTTTGCCAAGATAACCTGTACTGAATCCAAAAATACTCCTAGATAAAGCACGTCTTCCAGAAAAGCAGCAGCTGTGTCCGCCCATCCTATTAATAAGGCATTGCAATAGTTAATCACACTGATTGTTGAAATTGCATGCATTTTCTCATATGACTTCATGTGATGTTAGACTTTCAGTGCCTGTTTGTTAATTGTGTCTTTTTTAAGTGTCATGCAGTGTTTTCTCGCTGTGAAGGTACTTGGGCACTATTTGAATTACTACTGCTTGGGGGGCAGAGGGAAAAAAAAGCAGTTTGCAGCATCCCTTACCATAAGGAGTTACTTTACAATGTCCATCAGAAGATGTATCTAATTACGCACCAATACATTTGACCTGGTAATGCTTAAATCTAACTTTCTGTAGGCCCATTCTGCCATGCGTTTTCAACAATGCCTTTAACATCCTTTATCAGATTTCTACATCCCGTAATTTTTAAGTTTATATTGAATTATTTTCTATTTCCTTCTTGATGTTTTCTTATACTGTTAAGTACTGTCCTCACATTGCCCTGAACCAGGATGCCCTTTTCGATGTAATTCTCATCTTGATAACGGATTTGTTACTGCATTATTCTTGTTCTCTGGTAGCCATCTTATTTTTAAAGAATTTCCAAACTTCTTTTGACATCTTTTTCTTTAAACATAGTTTTCTAACCTGCTTTACTTATGACAGCCTTCATTTTGGGGAAAACCACTGCTTTGAAAATTTATGTGCTAACACATTTCTTAGTGGCTCGGACTATGTTCTTTTTCCTTACAGAGAAATCAGTGGGCAGCTGCATTATTGCTATTGGTCCGTAGGTTCCACAACAATGTCCAGTTCTGTTATTGATGAAACTTTATTCAACATAATGACATCCAAATTAAATCAGAATTGCAATTAAAAGCAGTGTCTTTTGAGCCTGGAAGTTATCTTCTTCATTTACCATTGCTGTTATTCTGCTGTTTGGTATGCTTTATGCTTTAATCAAACTGTACTGCCCAAAATCCAGGTTTTCTTTTTGCATGTTAGAAAAATTCTTAAGGATGAACTTGTCCTGGTAATATCTTTTTAAAATAATTGTTTTCAAATATTTGCATGATCTTTCTTAATTACCATAGTTTCCTAAATATGGGGGGGGTATAAAATTTATTTATTACAGTGATTCACATGCATTAAGGTTCTGCATTATTAGTACTTGGTTTAGTTAGAGATTTGTCTAGTATAGAGTGACTCCCTCCATATTTGGGGGGGGGGACGGACTGTTTGGGGGTTTTTTTTACCTTCTTTATCTTTGTAAGCAGCTTATTGGTGACTGTTTAACATTGCAAAACTCTGACTTGTTTTGCCAGGTTTCAGGCAATTCCTTTGCTCTTCTCATGAGTCATAACAATTCTTTTCCTTAGCAAAACAACTGGCATTGGTTATATAATCAGTTTTATATTCCTTGTCAGCTCAGCTGAACTTGTTTGCAATATGCTGAGTAGGAGTTTGCATGACAGTTGTCATCTCAGCACTCTTTCCTCCTGTCGCTAATGCAGCAGCCTCCTTGATGTCCAGCTAGTCTCTGAGATCATTAGCTCATTATCATCATCAGTGGAGATGCAGCCTGTTCTCATTGTCTAGCCTCGTCCCTTATGAGGATGTTATACGCTATTTTGCAAAAACAAGTCTTCCACTTTGCAGTAGCTATGCAAATCGTAGTATGTCTGCAGCACTCCCAATAACAAATTGTGCTGCGAGAATAGCTCTAGAGCTTCACTAATACCCTGGAATCTTCTACTACTGAAATAGGTCTCTGACAGTGAAGTATGTCATTAGAGGCAGCATATAATTTTATAATTCCATGCCATTTACAGTTGCATTTTTACTTTTTCTCCAGGCAATTGGCACAATATCTTGTACTTAGTACTGAGAGCCTTCACTCTCACCTTAGTTGTAGTAATGCTTCCAGCTCTTTTTCTTCAGTCTCTGAAATACTGTGTAATTAGATACATCTCTTAACTGAAGAGTGTACAAATTAGAATGGTATATTTTAGTTCAAACAGTACTTAAACAGTACAGCTCTTACTTCAGAGCTTACTTAACCTCTAACACTAAGACAAATGGAAATTCACTAACTCACACTGTATATTTCAATAGCTAGTTTTCCCTCATGTTTAAATGAATGGCTTAAATGAATGGAGGTGTATTGAGTACGATAGGCTAACAGCTATGTATGAAAATGTACTCTGTCAGCGTTCTATATCTACCTCTGAATAGGAAGTACCCCTTCCAAAATGAGTACAGGATGTGCATGCCAGTTGCACATCCAACCTAAAATACTGAATGATTCTCATACATACAAATGAACACTTAATACATTTTTGTAGCTCATTAGCCTTTATAAGTATTTTTAAAGAGCATAGCCCTGAATATTATCTCTCCAGAAATTTGCAGAAGTGACATCCTGTTACCACTCTTAAATGAGGAAGAAATTTCATTCCTAGTGTGTTAGTAAAGCAGTGAAGACATTGCAGGAACCTGGGAGGATGCTCTTAATTCTTTGCATCATCCAGGCAAAACTCGGACAATGTCCAAGAAAACTTCTCCAGCTGTAACTAGGAACTGAAACCAGGGCTCCTCAACTCAGAGTGCTCTTTGCTTGCTTTAGGACAAGAAACAACCCGCTATAATTAGACATAAGCAAGTCCTTCTGATAACATGATTTTTAGAAGGTTTCAAAGTGAAGGTTCGCAAACCCATAGAATTGCAGTGCCACATGCAACAACAAGAAGCCCTCCCTCTCAAACATACGGCTCTTAATTGGCTTAGGAGACTGTCATCCTATGCCTGCATCAAACAGGCTGGACTGTCTATGACACTCAGTGATTCATCCGGAGTAGTAACTTGGCATTTGAACACTGTTTTCACAAGTTCACAAGCAAAGTAGTAAAGGGGTAGGGTTTTTTCTTTTGAGTATCCCCAGTGTGACAAGAAGAGATGTATTAGGAAGCACCCGTTCTCTCTCCTTCTGAGAATAATCTAGCCTGACAGGACGTGAGGAGCAGCACTGAGCTTCACTCACAACTTCAGTCTTGATGTGTTTTTCTTTTTTTTTTTTTAATGAAAAAGCAGTGCATAGCTAGTACAAAACATCCTAGAATTGCTCTTATTTTACATCATTATTTTTTACTCATTATTTTAATGTGTAGCTGAGTGTTAACATTTATAATGCTTAAAACCATAATTTTAAAGAGCAGAACAGCTTTCAGTCTTGGAAATGAGATTAAGGCTTTGCTAAAAAGTGATGTATATGGTTCTTTGTATTTTAAAATATGCTTGTGAATAGGGAAGAATAGGCTTTGCTTTATGAAGCTAATTCTGGAGTGATACTTTAACAAAGGACTGATTTATGCACTTCATCTCAGTTAAGATGCTTTATGCTGAATGATACTTTTCATTGGCATATAAAAGTATTTACCTAAAATCAAAGGTGCTTACTGTCCCCAGGACACTTGATTACAATCTGAAATCTTTGTGGAATGGCTTTGTATGATTTCCTTTCTGACATGGGGATTTCCCCCTTACTGTGGTATACTATGATATAATCTACATTCAGCAGCAATGAAACTTAATGACTGGCACTGAACATAAAGAACTAGCTATTTCAGTTAATGAAATAGACTTCTTGAAACACTTCTTCACTGCAGCTAGATCTAAGAAATCACTGTTATGTAGGGTATGCTGGGACAAAGCATTCCTGTAGGAAGCTGGATGCTCTCACACACTACGTTTCTGATTCTCTTGCAGCAATAAGTGCAAAGCTTATGCTTTTGGCTCCACCGTGGAGCTACCAATTGTAACTGCAACTGCACTGTTGACACTCATCATACGACTTGAATCTTAAACTTAAATGTCTTTATATTACTATCTGTAGCCTACCTATTTGTAGAATAACTTCAGAAAGTCTCAAGACATTTTAAAAGCACACGATGTTTTATCAGGAAATAGTTAGGAAGAGTAGAAAGATTGCTAAGCTATCAAAAGTAATAATTATAGTTTGCAAATTAATGCATTTTTGAGACTTTATTTAGAAATAAAAACATGATGAAAAATTCTTGGAAATTCTCAGTGAAGAAGGTGTTTTAGTACATTCGTATTCACCAAACAACTCTTTAACTTTCTGAAGTTCTCTAACTTCATCATCATTTTCCTATGCTTATGAAATTTTGGTAGTCATAAAAATGTACCTTCTTATCGAACCATCTTGGTACATATCTCAAAACTGCAGAACTTTGGTCTGCTTTGGTGAAGATTTTCGATGTTGTTTCCATCTTGAATACTATTACATACCACTTATTTCATGTTTCATACTGTGTGATTTCCATGTTAGTCTCAGCTTTTAAATTCTATCACTCTCTTCCACAAAAGGGAAAACTGCTTCCTCACACACCCGTAAGAAAAAAAAATCTTTAAAATTAAGCTTAATGCATTTTGAAATATAACAAAATGATCACACATACTGACATACTGACATGTGTCATGGTTTAACCCCAGCCAGCAACTAAGCACCATGCTGTCACTCGCTCACTGCCCCCCCCCCAGCAGGATGGGGAGGAAAATCAGGGGAAAAAAGTAAAACTCCTGGGCTGAGATAAAGACAGTTTAATAGGGAAAACAAAATAAAGAATTCATTCACCACTTCCCATGGGCAGGAAGGTGTTTAGCCATCTCCAGGAAAGCTCCAGGGCTCCATCAGACATAGCCCTTACTTGGGAAGAAAAATACCATCACTCCAAACTTGCCCCTCTTCCTTCTTACCCCAGGTTTATATGCTGACCATGAAGTCCTATGGTCTGGGACATCCCTTGGGTCAGTTGGGGTCAGCTCTCCCAGCTGTGTCCCCTCCCAACTCCTTGTGCCTCCCCAGACTTCTTGCTAGTGGGGTGGGGGGAGAGGCAGAAAAGGCCTGGGCTCTGCGTGAGCACTGCTCAGCAGGAACAAAAACATCCCTTTTTCCAGCACAAATCCAAAACATAGCCCCATACCAGCTACTGTGAAGAAAATTAACTCTACCCCAGCCAAAACCAGCATATGTCACGTAACACTCATCTCCCAGTATACCATCAAATAAGGACATAACGCAGTTCACATTGTTAGATTCACTGTGTTTCAGACACAGGTGGTTGAAATGGCAGTTATTACTTTTAGGACATGCTTTGTGTTGATTGGGAAGATTCATCAATCCTTCTATCCCATAAAGATTGCTGTGTGTGGACTAATAAAGGAGGATGAGTAACCAAGCCTCCTTAAGGTAACCATGGTTTGAAATAGATTCTTCTGTTCTAAAATATTGGTAACTTATTAATGAGTCACTTCATGAATTGTCATTTTTTCAGAATTTTAAGCATTCTGTGACTGTGCTGTATTGATAAATTAAATGTGTGCAAAGTCTAATTCCACCTTACTTCGGGCACCATCTTTATAAAGTAGGCTCTCTGACACATAAGTTTCTGAAACTTAGTAGCATGTAAAATTCTGCTGAACTTTTGTGAAGCTTTGGCCTTGCAAACTACCTGGCATTACAGCCAGGGAAAAAACAGCATCTGAGATGTTGCAAAGCCAGGAGCTTTATGGAGTGTATTCCCCCCAAAAGTAGAATTTTCATGTTTCATTTTATCATGATGTATACTAAGGAACTTTGACATTTTTCAACTTACGACCAATGTCCTTATACAGTCATACTGGCCAAAACTGCTTAGGCTGTGTACTCGGCTTCCTCCTTTCAGAAATATGCAAACAAAAAAAACAACCTTTAAGATCTGTTTAGTCTTCCATTTTTGGACCTTTGCTCTGAATGAGCTGGAGAAGAAATAGTAGGCTTATGTGACTCAGTACATAGTGGGTGACCCAATACGTAGGAGCAGCTTTATTGCTTTTCTTAAAAGGCACTCTGACCCAATTCCAGCTTGGTTTCAATAAGGTTGCAGTTGGGCAGAAAAAAATATTTCTCTTTCTGTACTTTGTCTGCTTTATTTTCTGTTTTTTTCCTTTAGCAGCTGACTTGTCAAAGAGACTAAGCCATCAGCTGTTTGAATTGAAAGCATTTGCAAAAGGATCCAGTTTTGAAATACTAATTCTTGAAAGAAATAGATAATTGGAAAACCAGGTAAGACAATGCTCCTGACCCTTGAGTAGGAAGGGAATACACAATTTTGAGAGTTTCAGACTTCTTAACATTCAGTAAGAAAGGAGGGAGAAGTAGCATTAGTCAAATGGATTAAACAAGTCAGTCAAGTCCCTCAGGCTGGAAGGGACCCCTGGATCTATCAAGCGAGGGATCTGCTACTGCTCATAGCCACAATACATTTACCTAATCATAAACTTGGTAAGATTCTTTTAAAACAGATTAAGTTGCTTTTTCCTAATACTTGATGGAATTTTAGTTTACTAGTTAAAATTTTATCCCCAATTTTCACTATCTATTTTTTTTTCCCCTGGAGATTTTGTATATGATCTTGTTCACAAACTGTACTAAACTCAGTTTCACTTTTATTATTCTAGCCCTCAAGGTCATCTAGCTCTTCCTGTGTAACAGTCTAATCTTCTCCTTTATTGCTGATGACTCTCAAAATGTCATTAGCATATACTTACTTTTGTGCCAAGATCACTAACATAATATTCAATAGCATTTTTCCCCAAGACCAATGCTTGACCAGCCTCTGCAAGAGCTGAATTTTACAAAGTGAAGATAGATTTATTTAAAAAAGAAAAGGAACATATATCTAAATTATAATCTGAAATAGTGCATACTCCCTAAAAACATATTTCTCAGTCAGCTTGATTGAGTACAGTCAGAAGTCAAAGAATGGAGCTGAAAGAAAAACAAAATACCAAATAACTCATGCTAATAATGAAAAGTGCTTCTAAATACAGGTCTATATGCAGATGGCATTCCTTTTCTTTCATAATAATATTTAATATGGGACATGGGTTGACTTTTTTCTCTGTACAGAACCTCAAGAGACCAGAGGAAATTTTTCAGACTGAAATTTGAATTAGCTTGTGCTAGGAATAATGTTTTGACTGACACTGACCAAACACTGACATAGTGCTGTGTTATTAATCAGAAAAACTAGGTAAGCTTGGCTGAGACGCCTTCCCTCCCTGAGAATTTTTCCCCATTGTCTTCTGCACCGACAGAATAAAACTATTCCCAAATAGAGAAGTGCAGCCTTTCTGAAAATCAGGTAGTATAGATGTGCCTCTATATCTATATTTATGCAATTATGTTTGCTAAACCTACTATGAAAACTACTCATAGCAATTAAAGCAGATTTTCTATATGCTGCCTGTGAGCATCTCCTCCAAAACATGCTTCCCTGGCATGATTTTAGGATATTTTTCAATAAGGTGTTCGAACAAGTGTGTTTAAGCAGCTTTTTAGGTGCAGACATATAAACGTGGTCAACAGCTGTGTATTAAAAGCTGTTAGAACCCCAGATAAGCAAGGGCTATTGCAAAATACGGAAGAATCTTTCTCGTAAAAGCATGGGGTGTGGGCTGCAAAACAGATTTGTGTTCATAGTGAAGACAGGTCCTTAGTTGCAGTGACCTAAGACAGCAATTACGTGATAACAGATATAAGCAGGGTAGTTGACTCATGCACAATGGCAGTTCCATCTTCACTCAAAACCAGACATAAGCAGTGCTCGGAAAACTCTTTAAATACTGTGGGGTTTTTTTCCCCTTTTCATCAATAAAATTTGTGCCTCTTCACAAGATATGATAGTATGTGTCATTGTTATTCATGGAAACTGTCAGGCTTTTGAACTCCTCCGAGAAACATGAAGAGTGAATGACAGATGGGGACCGCTATCTTGGCAAGGAAGTTCTCTGCTAGCAGAATGCCATGGTATGAGACCTGAAAGAAAGAAGAGATGACAATTTAACTTGTTCTTCTATGTAAACGTCATCTGAAAAGAGGCATTTCATTGTGAAGTAGCCTGAGATGCCATGATACTAACTCCTATGTGTATAGGCTGATAATGCCTTCAGCCTTACCCCTAGATGCCAAATGGTCATTAAAAGCTTGAAACATATAAATTAGGCTTAATACCACTAATGCAAACTGCTCTGGTGGTTTCCCAAAGGCTGGAAAGTATTTAACGCAGGAGTGATATCTTGAGAACATGAGCTTGAAGATTTTGTAAGAACCTTCAAAATCCCTACCTATTGCCGAGATGTTTAAAATGCAGTGACTCTTTATCTTGGTAAGTGCTTTGTATGATATGTTTTCACATGCCTGTTACGTTTTTCAGGTCAGGAACATGTATCAGAGAGCTCCGATATTATACATCTATGTTCCTGATGTGCCAGTGTCCTCAGTACTGGGTCATTATTTAAAGCATCGGAGGGAAGTAAGTGAAAAACACTGCGCAACTAACCATGGGTGGGGGGGAACACAGGTGGGTAGGAGAAGGAGGCTGATGGCCTTTCTGATGGCTGAAAGGAAAAACTGAAAAAGAAAATTCATTTTGGGCTAAACAAAAAAGCCCTCATATACGTCAAAATGGAGTACTTTCTTTGAACTTTGTTTAAAAAGGTCTTGGGGGGTGGTTGCTATTTCAAATTTTAAAAGATTCCTTACAGTGGCAGTGTTTTACTTTTTTTTTTGGTCATTGTTTAGTTTTTAACCAACCCATTTGCTTCCACATCAATTCAAATTCTGTTTTTTTTCAGTGAGTAGAATCTGTAATTATAGCAGAAAGCTTCTTCCTAATATTTTCTGTCTCGTCTAGTACATATATAACTGCAGATGCATGTACCTGGAAAAAGTTCTAGAGAATTCGGGATTTACTACTTGACAGACTTCATTAATCACTTCATAAAGAGCTCTTAACATTAGCTATTCTTAAATTTATTATTAACTTCAGGATGAAAGTTTTTTGAAAATCCATTTGGCTCTATTCTTAGCTATTTTTTATCCTTGAATATGGAATGATCCACTTGATACAGTATTAAATGAATAAAATTAGCTTCCCAAGGTGTGGAAGACCCTCTACATCCTAGTTATAAAAATGTTTCCTCTGAATAATGAGGGGGGGGGGGTGTAAATTCTAAGTTATATTTGCTAAGATTGGGCATTACCATGGAACAACATTTCTGTTTCAGAATGTTAGCTTTTTCTAAAAAATAAGTTTGTCAAGCCACACAAACGAGTACTGTTTTATTGCCCGTAGCCTGATTCACCTCTCATTTACTCCACATTGCTGCAGCTAAAATGAAGCTGTTCTTGTTCTTACATTAAGGAAAAACTTCAAGCCAGACACATGTGTTCAAGAGCTCTAACTCTGAAGTGAAAGGACAGGACAGAATGCTTATTGATTCACATTACGGCAGCAGATGTTATTGGCTTTCCCCATGTACATTTCAGTGTCACCTAAGGACTATCAGCTCTCAAGTTAAGTTACTGCAGTTCTAGCACCTGGTGCTGCTTCTGACTATTTCGAGGCAAAACAAGATTTAGAAACATACGGTAAGCTGGGTATTTCAAAACAATGGATTTGTGGATATTTTAACACCAGAAGTTGCCAGCTCTCATGAATAAAAGGATAAACATATGCTCATGGAGAAGTCTACACATTTGTTAAAATTGTCCCTGCCCTCAGTTTCCTGAGAGTTATTATCTTGCCTTTTAGTCAGGGTATGAGGAGAAAAAAAATAATCCCCAGAACAAACCAAATGAAAAAACCCTCAGCTTCTTTACATTCAGGGTCACTTAGATTGGTGCATCATTTTTTATATATCTGAGAGCCATTAATACTTTATTTTCTCACCTTTGGGCTAATATGAAACTTGTCGCAATTACAGGTTTTAGCTCCAAAAATGCAATATGTTTTTGATTAAACTCTTTGGTTAGTTTTATCTTTATTTCCTTCATAATATTCAGCGATGTGTCTATTTCTTATGTTTGATCCTATAATGTATTCTGAGTCCTACTGCTGCTGAATATCCTATGAGTCTGAATGAAGTCTAAAACTGAAAAGACAACTTGTGATGTCGGAATTGTAATAGCCAAAAAAATCTTCCATTTCTCATGATGGCTATTTTGAAATGTGGATAACAACCTCCATGGAAAAATACCAACTATCTGCTTAGTAAGACTGTAGATCAACCTGACAGTAACTATTGGTCATTTAATAAGCATTTTTCTGAGTGGCATTCTAGTTCTTTATGTTTTATCTTTGGTTGGCTTATCTCTAGTCTTCAATGTCTGCACGTAAAATGTCAAATATATTAATCACTAAAAAGCAGAAAAAAATCTTACTAATACCCCTTGGAAAAAATATTTTCTAATATAAAGTATTTATCTTGAGCCTTGTTTCTTTCAGCATTTATTTTCTTACTTGAATGTGGTGGAATCAATATTGCAAATCACATTCATACAGCTTATCAGAAATCACTGGATTTGGTGATTATAATTTTAAACAAAATGACATTTTCTCCTTAATGGTGGAGCAATACGTAGTCATTAGAAACCAGGTCATGTAATTGCTGGGTTGCACCCCAGAATATATAAAGCCATCATCTTGCCTTCTATGGCATCAATGATGACTTTCTACAGTACATGATGGATTTCAGTGCAGTAACGTAGTATAAATGTGCTGCTTCTTACTTGCTTCATGTTTTTATATATATTTATACTAGAAATTTGCACTGATGGAACTGGAGCTGTCAGCATTATGATCTTCATTTAAATTCTCTTTGACAGTTTCCTCATCTTCAAATTTGAAGAAAGTATTTACATAGCGTTTGTTGTCCTAGGTACACTTCACAGAAATTAATAGTCAACTCTCGGTGAGTTAGGGAGACACTGCACGTTATTAGCATGGAACTGTTAGTAGCAAGCCAGCACATTACTTTACCCACTTTTCAAGCTGATACCTTGACCTCTGACACAACAGGGAGAGGAAAAGGTGCAGGCCATGACAGTGTTGGAGGGGACATGAGGTCTCTGTGCTTGCTGCTAGAGTAACTTTCTTCAACCCACAAGGATGAGTAATGTACCCTCGGGAATGGCAGGAAGGCATGGTGAGGGTTTGGGGCATGTGGTGCTCAGCTGGCTCGGAGTGCATGGAGGATGATGGAGATACGACCTGATGCCATCTCATCCATTCATCTCTTTAATATGGTTAACTGAAATAAATGATTGCCAATGCTGGACCTGGGCTTAGTCTTGGAAAGAACTGCTTGCAGCAGCCCAAAGCAAAACGGGAGGCAAATGAGCAACGAAGTAACGTGGAGCTCTCTCTAGCCCATTCTCCTCTCCTGTTTATCAGTGTAGACATCTCCGAAGTTTGTTGGCGATGTCTCTAGCGAGAAATCAGATCTGAAGGTGACATCTGCTACCTTTTGCTATATTCTGCGCATTTTACAAATTTGGTGAGATGAGACTTTCAGTCTTGTTAAGGAAGCTTTGCAGAATGTACTACTTTATTTCCAGTAATATAATGCTATTTTAGATCCAACCTGGATCAGGTTGCTTGAAAAGAGTGTGAAGGCCCCATGTGTTATCAGACAAAGGGAACTGTTGGATGTGAAAAGCGTAATGTTGATGTGAGGCCTTACTAGATACTTGGAAAATGTAGAGGGAGCTTTCTGAAATGGGCCAGAGAGAAGACCTAAAAGGAGGATCGGTCTTCAAAAAAGCTGAATACTTTTACTAGCTAACAGAGAGCTGAGCTTGTTCTGTTCTTGTAAAGCTAATATATGCCTTCTGTTTGTTAAAAAAGATGATCTAAAAGAAGATAACTTTTTTCATCAAACTTCCAGCAAATGTCATGTTCCTGTACCATATTTAGGTCCAAATTACTGTGGATTTTTGTGAAAGGAAGAATGAGCAACTATTTTTCCTGACATCAGTGTTTTATGATTACTGAGCTATTTAGAAATATTTGACATTGTACTGATTTTCCCTCTCAAAATAAACTTTTCTGATTACCCTTACATTTCAGTGATTTCTTTTGTGCGGTAGTGAATCTGCAGCTTGTGAGGTAACTGGCAAAAAGTCTGATCCATCAGCATTTTTGTTTGCTTTCTTGAGTTTGTAGTGGCACAGCAACAATGAAGAAGCAATCATCCATCATCCAGCTAGTCAAACAGAATAAAGATTTGAAAGTGGAAATAATGCATGACGTTAGCTTTATTCATTGAAGTGCTATGTGACTTTTGCTGGAGCAATAGTTTTCCTCTGGAATTTAAACCAAATTTTGTAATTCTGGAATCGGAATGACATTATTTTCTAAATGCCAAAGACTGGGGGAGGGGACTCCTCCCCAAAACTTTTCATACGATTTAGTTCTTTTCACCACTACTAAACTTTTTTATTTAAGGTAATGAACCTTTAAGTGTACTATGACTAGAAAAATCTCCACCGGCTAAAAAGAAGGCATCTTCAGTTTTGTAACTACTTCAGTTTTAATAAATGGTTGTATTATACTTCTCAAGTAAATTTTCTGACTCTACGCAATAGTGCCAAACCTAATAACTTAAAGTCAGGATCCAAAAATCTGATTAAAGGAACTTCTTGACTTTCTCTCTGCGGAGTGAATTTCTGTATTTCCTCCTATGAGTAGGAGGGCTCCTATCTTTCCCTTTCAGCTGAAATTCTCAGTTAACTTTGAGAACAAGAGTTTCATTCTAAGAAAAACCCAGAGAACTGGATTTACAAAAAATACTTCCACAGTGAGTGGCAGTACAGATATGTGGTGATGATTTTGAAACTGGATGACTAAACTGGAGACAGAGGAGGCCAAAATGACTTGGAAAAGGAAGGTCAATAAAAAACTGTTACATGTATCGTTATTTATAGCCAGAGTCTCTATAAAAATGAGCATTTCAGGTTTTGAGGTGAATATGTTGAAACTTTTCTCTGCAGAATACATTGAAAATATATGTGCTCTGTGGGAGTTTGGAGGATCTTGGATTTTGAACTTTTTTACAAAAAGTACTTATCACATTGAATTTCTATTTCTAGTATGCTACCAGTGTCATGCCTTTCCCTTGAGGTTTTTGGTCGATCTTAAGACAAGTGATACAGAGAGAGGGTGTGAGGTGCTGTGCCGGACCCTTGGAGGTCTGAGGATGAAAACCAGCCGTGATAAAAGCATGTCAGTCCCCTAAATACCAGAATTGCCAATTGTTTGCAGCTCCATTTCAGGTCTGGGTTCTACTAGTAGAAGAACAGATCCCTTTGCCCCTCTTCCTGCCTTTGAGGGTGGTTTGCAACCCTTCGTGTTGTCTCTAGCTAAGCAGACTGAAACAAAACATGGGAGCAGACCTGGTCATTTTACATCCCGAGTTACCTGGAGGTAAATACTGTAATCAAAGCAAACTCCTATTCCTTTACCTTTATCCACTCTTTTATATAGCAGTATTACAGACGGTTAATTATCATTTTACTAGATGCATTCTGTTTAGAGCACATCAACCTCTGCTGTTTGTAACAGTGAACAGAAAGGTGTGTACTTTATCTTTTGTGTGAGTGCAGAGTTTGGCTCCTGCGATACACACACTGAATAGTGGCTTTCCTGCATGAAGAGCATTGATTAGCTATGAGCTGGAGTCTCTGAGTAATTCTATGTGTAAAGCTGTGATCTCAAAAAATTTACCTTGCAGGCTGTATGAATTAAGCTTCTAGGTTTGAAATGAATAGCTGAACAGCTTCTCGTAGTCAAATCACTTGGTAGCTTTCATCCCTGCTAGGGTGTTCTACTCTCTTCTCTGATTTTCTGTCCTGGGTCGTATCAGAAGTCTTGGTGGAACTTTTGGCTTAGGAGGACACATGGGAGCGGGAATGAAAATATGTCCCCCATATACTAAATTGTAGCGCCAATGTGTGCACAGTTTCAGAATGCACCTCTTTCACTCTTTTGCATATATAGCTTGAGATTTCAAACAGCAAATACATGAAGGTTTGAATGTATTCCCACTACAGAAACTGCATATTCTGCAGCTCCACTACAAGTTCTTCTAGGGCAAGCATATGTTATCACAACATGCTTAGATGTGTATTTGCAGCTTTTAACTCACCGAAGTGATGCTTTTTTTTTTTCCCTTCTTCCCTCCCTTTCCCTTCTTCCTTCCTTTAAACTAGCTTAGTGTCTTAAAAGTTCAGCAATTATTACAAGGGCTAGGTGACTTATGATTGTGTGAAAAAAAATATTTGCTGAAAAATGTGCCTTTATTCTTTACAAAGCAGACCTGAATTTGCCAGTTGTGGACTATAACCCCAACTACAAAATCATTCTCAGGATTCAGGAAATTAAATTGAATTTCATCTCCTGAGAGTGTATGTCTGCATTCCCTTCGACCTCCAGAGAGGGACTTAACCAGCACGCTGTGGAATTCCAGTATGCAACATCTCCTAAATCTTTTCTGCCGGTAATCCTACCTTTTCTATACAATTATTATATGATCTCATAGCAATCATTTCTATACTTAGGATGGTTCTAGCTATTATGCTTTTTGCACAGAGTGGAAGAACATCAGGGCTGACTCCCTTCAGACAAAAAGGCAGCTGAATCAAAATCTTCTATATGCTGGCTAAGTTTCCTAACCCTGGATCACGAGCTAAAAACGTAAGTAGAATTTCTGAAAAAAAGATCAATGCCCTTTGGTTTTGTGAATACTTCTAATCTTTTGGTGAATTCAGCTCTTGAATACAAACCCAAATTTTTAAAACTTGGTTGAACTGAATACCTTCTTGGTTAGCTGCAACAATCAAAAAGTGTAACTGCTTGCATAGCCTTTTTGGTGATTTTCCATGTCATCCTTACAGCCTGGCAGGGGTGAAAAGAAAATAATGAAGCATATCCTTTGACACTAAGACAATAGAGCAAAGCCTTCCACATGACGCTCTTCTAAGCAAGATTAGTTTATTTAGGTCTTGCAAAATTGCCTGGAACCTACAGAAAGAGTGAAGTATCAGCGACTCACTCCCAAGTGTGGGAGGATACATTTTGCATTGCTCCGCAAAGATCTGTCCCGCATCTGAACACGCTAAAGTTCTTGCTAACAGTCTGGGTTACAGAATACAAATTGTTTATTAAATTTGTATATGAGAGTGGAAGATAGGCTTAAATTCAAGGTGATTTTGACAAACTGGATAAATATTCTGGAAAAAAAAATTATGTTCAATAGAGACAGTGCAAAATGGAGAAGGACTCAGCCATGAAGATAGAAATAGGAACAACGAATTAGGTGGTAGTTAATTTGAGGGAAACAAAACCAACCAGAGCTTAAATTCTATGCCAAAACGGTCATTAGTTAACAGCCTGCTGCTGTTAGAACCAAAGATGCATTGCACATGGAAGCATGGAGAAAGAGTATATACACTGTGACACACGCACAATTATCCGTCTTTTCTCACAAACGCTTACAAGGTCCCAAGTAGCATATTACATCCAGCTTTGGACATTGCACTTCAAGAAAGATACAAATCAGTTGAAGACAGTCCTGCAGTACAGGACATCAGCTGTTGAGATGTCCCGGAGTGCCTATGGAACAGTATCTGGAAGCGGGCTTTAACTATGTAAAAGACTGAGGGCAATACGGCGCTTGCTGCCTCTTTGGCAGCTAATGTAACACTCTGAAATCACAGCAAGGAAGATTCAAGTTAAATATTAAGGAAAAGTTTGTAACTGCAAGTCAGAACAGATTGCCTGAGGAGGCTGTTAGTGGTGCTATCGCTGGAGGACTTCAGAATGGGTTAGACAAACACTTGTCAAGAATGACATAGATGTAGCTGATCGTGCCTTGGGGCCGAGCCATGGAGGAGCTGACCTCGCAAGGTCCCTTCCAGTCCTACTTCTATGTGAAGAGCATTATGCTGCTTCCTCCCACCCCACCTTCAGCGTTCATACTTCTGTGCCTCCCACAAGCTTTCCTTTATCTCAAGCTACTCTCCTAAAAATAACCTTTAACTGCCTCTTTTGCTATTTTATGCATATGTAGGAAATGCTTTCTGCACAAGACAGTTCTGTGGATGGACAAGGTCGATCTCACCTGTGAAAAAGGACAGGACTACTTTTCACCATTTCTAGACATGCGCTTTGGTTACGGCAAGAGGATTCTCACCGCAGGGTTTAGACCTGGACATTCAGAAATACTTTAGCCACCGATAGAAATATGGACTGTAATTGAAGGCATAGCTTTTTATATGCAGGGCAGGAAAAAAAGCAAGTTAGATACACCTTGGTTTTTCACTATTCATTCTAGACACATTAACGTCGCAAGTTCGGTACGCGTTTTCCCACTGTTTGATGCGACAAAGCTGAAAGGGCACTAGGTGCAAGTAGGCTTAACCTAAGTGTCCTCCTGTTTTACTGAGGGGAGTTAGTTTGAGAAGGAAGGGTAGCCGCACCGCGTAGTCACAACGAGCAGCAGAACTCGGACCACAACCCAAACGCCTCTGATGCAACAAGCAGGGTAGAGCCGACAACCCGAGCGACATCGCTTCGAGCATCTCCTTCCCTCGGCGGTGGTCCCGGAGCGGGGGGTGACCCCACACCCGCGGTGCGGGGGCCGCAGGGGCTGCCGGCCGGGGGGGCTCGGGAGAGGCGGCGCTGGGCGG
>JANZLQ010000056.1:1836297-1849563 GCA_026212715.1 Elanus axillaris | reverse complement strand
GCTAAGTTAGCAGGAGATGCAAGAATTTCAACACTGAATGGACTCATTCTTTGCCCTCCGAGGTGTTCAATTACTCCATACTTAGTGTGACTTAACACAAGTTTAAAGGTCAGTCCTACTGAAACTGCGGCAGACTTCTCTTATATATTCTAAAGTCGTGTTAGGTTATGTAGGTATGTATGTGTGGTCAGCACATGACAGTGATGTACAGTCGGACTGCTGTGGTATTATGTTCTGACCATGGAAGAGGGGCAGAGCTGTCAGTGGCTTTAATAAGTTAGCCATAGGCTGAACTGGTTTTGCCCTCACGGGTAAAATGTGTGTCTAGCAGTATTCTGACATTGGCAGTAATGTTTATAAACATGCCGTGTTGTTTTAAGATCTGTTAAATGAATGTTCTTGATCGTCAGGTGTTTTTGAGGAGATGGTATGGTGAAATTCTGATTTTCTGACTAGTTATAAACTAAACTTTCCAATTCATTGCCAAGCAGACATCCCCAAACTTCCCTGTGAATGAGGGCTCTGTCAGCCTCTCCCACCACCTCAGCTGCTTGCCACAGCACTGGAGCGAAGGAGGAATAGCAGGCTGATGGAGGAGGCATTGATATCCTGACAGCAGTAAGCAGAGAAGCTGTTCAAAAGCAGTCCACAATGCAAAAATAATCTGTTTCTATCAATGACAGAACAGTGTCCCCTGGGGACTGTGCCATTCCCAGTGTCTAGAAGAGGGCCCTTGGGCTCTTCAGTGCTATCTAGAAATTCTAAGGTGACAAAGTAAGTTGACTTTTTATTCTTTAAAATAGGGCTGCAATAACTTACATAAGAGTATTTTTTTTGTCTTCGTGCAAATTCTGTGTTTGAGCAGAGAAGCTCTTCTTTAGGGAAGATTAAAAGATGAGAAAATGGTATTGACAATCCTGATTGCAGATGGTGTCAATGATTTTGATCACTGTACGTTAATTCTATAAGCATTATTAATACGAGCTTCCTCTTTTTTAACCCATCATGTTTTCCGAACGTTTTCACTTGTGAACTTGATAGGTTTGATCTTTATATTTTGGTAATTGTTAGTTACTTTTGGTTTATCACAGTATTTAAAGTGAAGCTTCAAGAGTAAAGGTACTGGGAAACAGGGAGATGACAACTGAATGAAGAAAATACCAAATGAAGTTGAAATGCATTAGAGGTTACTTTGCTAGACTGCAAAAAATAGTCAACCACACTGGCACCCCATAAAAACAGAAGGAAACATATCTCACAACACTTATCACCAATTAACCTTTATTATGGGCACTGGAGAGCTGCTACAAGAAATTTGGTTCTTTTACGTGAAGTTATTTTTCCTATATTGAAAGTATATAAAAATACAAGGATAAAGCCTTACTGTAGCCAAATAAAATAGCACTAATTTAAAATTGGATTTAACAGCAGCATCTCTTAGTCACAGATGCTCTGTAATACTTTTTCACAGGTGTATTACTGAAATGCTTTATGATGTGTAAAGTAAGGAAAGAAGGTAGAGACTTCTGGCTTTGTTTCACTTACGCTTTGGTGCAGTGGGGCATACTACTCTAACCTCCTGATTTAGGCACTTCTGCAGGAGGAGCCCTCCATTGTGATGGGCCTTTTTATTTTGGTGCATGCACAGTGCCCAGAGCAAAGACCAAAACACACCCATGCTGTGAGGGGAAGGCGTTGTTCCATTGGATAGAGTAATACTCTCTTTGCCGTGTCCTGTAAATTCTGTATTTCTGTCTGGTTAGCCCCATGATTAGGTCTTTCTCTTGGGATATGTGAGGTACAGATTTCAACTAACTCATCAGGATAAGGAGAACTTCGTTCTTACAAATCCTGGGCCTGTAGCGTAGTTGGCATACGAAAGTAGGCACAAAACCTACCTTCCAAACCTGTGGCTGTGAAAGTTAGTGACTTTGGCTTCTGAATCCGGGAAGCGGTTTCAGCCTGAAATCTGTCTTGCAAACAGTCATGAGTTTCTGAAGTCTGTGAAAGAAGTGAAAATTTAAATTTGCCCCAAACTGCAATGTTTCCTACTGTTTAATACACAGGTTCTGATAATCATAACTGTTCCAGCACAGTTAACTCTGTTTACTCACTATTGATGCCAGTGAAGTACAAAGCTTGGGTTGCTGAATTCTGTTTCTGGAGCTGCATAAAAGCTGCACCTTGATTCTTTTTTTTCTTTCTTTCTTTTTTTTCCCCCACATAGCTGTATTTCCCTTGCTTTTCCAGTTGATTTCAACAGCTACAAATCTTGTACCAAGTATGGTGTGGTTAGGACACAAATATACAGCTCTTTCCTATGATTGCACTGTCAGGACACTGTCAGTTACGTGTTTAGTTCCACTGTTTCAGTTGCTTACCTTTGCTTTCACCACAAACTTGTGAGGTGGGAGAGTTTTGTTTCTCTTTAACAGAGGAGTAAATACAGCAACAAACAGGCCCAACTTCTGCAAAAGTAGCTGCTTGACTATTGCTGACATTAATTTGTACTATTTTGGGAGAGTGCATGGCCGACCTT
Organism: Elanus axillaris; assembly: GCA_026212715.1. Classification (NCBI taxonomy): domain Eukaryota; kingdom Metazoa; phylum Chordata; class Aves; order Accipitriformes; family Accipitridae; genus Elanus; species Elanus axillaris. The sequence continues at coordinate 1,847,024 of JANZLQ010000056.1, read as the reverse complement.
AGAAGTACCGGTTAAATGAAGCCTCGCTGTCTGTGCTCAGTTGCTCAGTTTCTATGCATGTGCTGTTCCAAGCAAGCCCTCATTTCTCTCCCCAGAGCAGCAGCTGGGACCTGGTGTGTTCAGTCCTCTTTTATTCTGCAGCCCTGTTCGTTGCTGCGCCGGTGTGTCAGCTCCAAGAGCCCCTATACGTGGTGTGGCAAAACAGCTTAGTGTCTTAAAATGCAGTGCATTGGCAATCTGCATTTGCCGCTTAAGTATGTAACAGTCATACAGTTAACACTTTTGTAATTCATTTCTTTATCTGAATTGTTCATGTATAATTTTTTTCCCCTGTATAGGTTGGAGCCTACTGAGGAAAATACTGTTTGAGGTCTAAAACCTTTGTCACTTTTAAGATACAATATTATTTTTGGCAATTAGCAGTATGTTTCTGTTGTAGTCAGTATACCAGAGGGAGCCCTCCTGTGGCTAATTTAATACCTATCAATTTTCAGGCATGTTAATAAACAGAGTGTATCTTAGAGGATAAAATGGACTGGTTTCTAGATTTCGTTTTCATTTAACTTGGCGTCTGTAATGCATTTCAGCGATATTATTGTGTGTACTTACCTTTTTTTTTTTTTAAGCACAGTCATTTCGGATTAATCTAGATCAAAACAGAAGGTCAAGAAACTTCTGTGCATGCCAGCATTTGGACTTGTAGAAAGACAACTGCGATAAGGGCTACTCCCATGGCCTTATTGAAGCAGTGGGATATGCTCACTGATTAGGGGAGCATACTCAAGCTGTGTTTTGTTTCCTCACTGGGACATGATGCTCACTTCTTCCCTAAACTTTCTCATCTCCCTGTGCAGGGAATGTAGCTCTTGTGTTTGGGTCCAGGGAACTGCAGCGGTACTGTAGGGGCATCCTGGCTGGGAGCCAGACTGCACTGTGCCCCTGCACCGGCTGTTCCGTGGAGGTGCAACTGTGTGTGTAGGCAGGTGTCTGTTCACACACAGAGAAGCAAGAACAATTCAGCTTTTCCTTCTCTCTTTTTTTTTTTTTTAATGCTCAGACAGGTAACTTATGGTCTTTGTCTAGCGATATGCTGATGCACACATTTATAGCAATTGACTCCAGCAAAACTGAGTGTATGCTAACTATTTCAGTGGATCAGGGCCAGGAACAGACATGTTTGGTTACTTTAAATAAGGCTGAAAAAAATTAACTCAGAGGTTGACAAGTTAAATACAATGCAGCTCTGGAATCCCAAGCTAAAAATCCTACATCTATTGTAAATGTTCCTCACTGTCAAGAGACCAAATTATGCTGACTGAAAGAAATAGCAGTCCCAGTTTTTTAATGTTTCTTTAAAAGGTGAAAAGGCTTTATTAGGAGATGTCAGCCTGCTGAACCAACTCCTTTCTGAGAATTCCAGTGTAAACTGGTTTTTAAGGTCAAGCTCTATTGTGATTTATTGGTTTCAAACTGGTTTTGACAATTGTCACATTTGGAGGAATTTCACTGGGCTTGGCTGGGTAATCGTTCTCAGTGTACATCTTCAACAGGGAAATCCTTGCCCTCTTCTTTACAAAAAAAATGCTGTAGAAGACACCTACTTGAGGAGTTTTGCTCCAGAGGTAAAGGAGAGGAAGAAAATCTATTGCAGGAATTTAATAGGATTTCATACTTCTATTTCAAATTCTTCACCTTCATTTCCATAATTTTCACACGTCTTTCTTCATAGAGAAGATGACATGACTCCGAGTCTATGCAAATACCTGGTGATTCAAGTCAGCTATTTAATTGCCAAAGTAACAGCAATATGTTAAGAGAATTGTAGGAATAAAAATGATGAGGTGTAGGTGCAGCTAACATAGAAATATATAGGCTACAATATCCCACTCTTTTCTGGATGTTTGTACTCAGCAGGGTCAGAGCGGCCATATTCCTCTTCAAGGTAGTGTTTCACAGGGCAATGTTATCTTACGCTGCCATTTTAAGATCTCTTGGCAGATCTTATTGAAAGAGTTTCCTATCCCCTCTTCTCCTGGTCAGATCTTGTTTATTGAAGACCTCTGCCCTCGCTTTAGCAAGCAGTTGCTAGCTGAAATACGAGGCTGTCATCTAGCCACATGTGGATATAACCAATAACCGCAGCATCCCTTCCCCCCCCCTCACCTCCAGTTGTTGGTTACCATCCAGTGCCTGAATTTTTCAACCAAAGCTCTGGTGACAGAACGTTAACGGCATTTGACAGGTCAGTCCTTCACTGGATCATTTGAAACCACCTCCACAACAGTTTAAGCCTGTCTGCCAGACTTTTCCCTGACGCAGTTGAGGAATATTTGCACGTCTTCAGAGCTGTCTGAACAGTAATCCCCATGAGAACAGCAGCAACAAGGAGTTTGGAGATAGGTGACATCTGGCCATGCCGTGAACGTGCAGTGCCCCGAAACTTCTGTCAGGTTTGTGCCAGCTACGAGTTACCATGTCCAGTGCAGTTTCCTATGCTTTGCTCGCTTTGTGCTGGTTTTTTTTTTTTTAATACCAAATTTACAGTGCAAATTGGACATAGTAGACTAGAAAATCTGACCCATGCGACTTAAATGTTTCATTGATCAGCAGTAAACCATTGATTCTGTGCTTAAGATGCAGTGGTGATTTGACAGTTTACTTCTGTGCTGTACAGCTGTTTATGACAGGATGTGATACTGCTAAGAGATTTAGCTAGGCAGGGTAATTACCTGAACTAGAATTTGGTTAGGACACCAGCGTTAACACAGGGTGCTTTAGAAATTGGATTGCTCACTGAAGTGTGTAAGCGTAGATTTATCAGACTAACTTAAGGTGCTCATTTGCTTAAAGAAGCATAATTTTTCATACTTAAAATAGAATAACAGATGAGTTTATTTAGAAAATTTTAGCCTGTTTATTTATTGTTGCTCTCTGAAAATAGTTTTCTGTAAATTAAGTACTAGGAGAATGCAAACAAATGTTTAGCACAAGCAAGAACATTTATAGCCAGCCTGTGACAAGTTCTGTTTATAGATGAAGATAGGGAAGAGCAAGGGCTCCCTGTGTCTCTGTTCAGAGCCAATGTCTGGGAAAGAGGGGCCCTGCACGTGTGTTCCTGCAATGTTAAATGGCTTCAGTAGGTGAGAGAAGAATTTTATCCTATATGTTTTTGCCTCACCGATTAAAATCTCCCAGTTTTGCATTAGATAATTGTCTGTCACAGGCAGTTTGTCTTTCTGTCATCTGGGCTAAAAGTTGTGCATGTAACATTGGGGTAATGCTGCTGAAGGTTTTTACGTGGTTGTGTCGGAGAAGGCAAGGTCAAACAAGTGCTCGTGTATTTGGGAGGTTTGAGACATTCCCACCCACAAGACTTAGCTCCAACAGATACTGGCCTCTGAAATCTCTCTTCTGCACAGATTAACTGTACCCTTGGCAAAATTTTGCCAGTCCCTGGTAAAGCCTGCACAGATGCAGTATTAGTTAGCCAGAGCTAGATAACTTGAGAAGAGACTGTAAATTGTACCAGATTTTGTGCTGAACCAGTGTCCTGCAGTGGCTCACCAGCTCTGAATCATCTGTCTGGCACAGTACGTAACACATGGTTTAATGCAAGAGTCCACTTTTTTTTTATATATAATTTTTTTTATATGAGAGGCAAAATACCTGCTGTGGCCCTTCGGTGGGGAAAGCCCTCTTGTTTTCAACATAGCAGCACACCTCCATCTCTTGCCTCTTTCCTTTTTATTTGCTTTTTTGGGGAAAAACACATTTCAGTTTCTTTAATGTTTTTGATATCTCATTTGATTGCTGGGTAAATTATTATATGGGATTGCTTGAATCTTGGAAAATTTTAGATTGCTTTTTCTACAGAGTAGTAGTTTCACATTAACATGGGGAATGCATGAAAAAGACACATTGATGCCATCCTGGGAGAAATATATTGCTATTTTTCAGGCTCTGATAAATGACTACATTTTAAGTTGCATTTGATATGGATACAAAATGAATGACAGGCTTGAACGGATGTTGTTTTTCCAGAATTGCTCAACCTAAACTAAAGTGACAGTCAAATTGCTGATTAAATTTTGCAATTATAACACCAGTATAAAAATGTAAATCCAGAACTTTTATGACATTAAGTAATGAATTCTCTGCTAAAGTTACAAAATTGTTAGAGACGCAGCATACATGGACATAAAAAGTACTTGAGATGGCTGTAAAAATTAGCAGAAAACTCAAAAATGACATGCAAAAGCTTCAGAGCAAAATCTTCCTGCAGTACACTTAACCCGTGTTTCCCATCAGATCAAACCTTTTCCAGCATAAGGGCATCCTTGACATAATTCCCAGTGATAGTGAAGTGGTGGGAATTTCTCCAAGTATATGGAGACACTCCTCCTGATGATGGTCAGATTTTATTTTGATCTATATTACTTCTTGTTCTGTATAGGAGTCTGAGAGTCGGTTTAATCTCTCCATTTTCCCTAAAGTAATCCATTTAAGAGATACAAGCCCAAAGAAAGTGCTGCCAGAACATGCATATTAGCCTATGCTTTGCTAACTAGAAAGTGAAATTGCGTTCATCTCCACCGACTGCCTATACTAATAGAATTTCAAAACCAAATTGGAAGTTGCCATCTTCAGCACTGCAAGCTGGCATGCCATGTGTGCAGGAAGGGCTGCAGAGGAGGGCAGGAAACTTCTGCAGCTCTGTCAGAGAAAGCAGCAAAGCTGCAAAGGGCCAGGAAATAAATGTGACTGGAAATACAGTCCACTGCCTTATGTGATCTTGCCCCATCCTCTCTGTCTCCTCACGTCTTGAGGAGAAGATGTACCAAGAGCACTAAAGATGCTGAGATGTTTTTTAAACCTTCGATACACAAAGCATAGAGAGAAAGTGCTTGGCAAAGAGTTGTTATTGACATGAGACTTACTTTTTATAAAACTGAGGTGGTATCTCAGCAAATTGCTGCAGTTCATGTGCTGACCCCACACAGAGTAATAGTGCAGTCACTGAAGATAAAGATGTTTTATACTGAAGTTGCTTCAGTGAAATAAGTGTGAGAGAAATTTTTCTTCAAATGCTCAAGACGCATAACAGATGTCTCCTTCAGAAGCAATGAAGAAAAATTGTATTATATATTGGGATAGGGGAAATGGAGATGGCATCATGCTAAGCAGCAACCTGCTTCTGCATCTGGAATGGATGTGCATGACAAATAAACACAGGAGATCAAGCCCAGGACATGTGTATTTACTGCCTGTGCATGTTGTAACCCCTTCAGAGAGAGGTCTTAGAAAAACTTGCCTTTTTATTGTATTGTAGTAAAGTTTGTTCTTTGACTTACGAGACTAAAATCTTACTGAATTAAGTTTAAAATTCAGTGAATTGAGTCTCTTCAATGCATTTTAAAGAAATTACTAGTAGAATAGATTCTTCAGAAAAGGTTATTAGTCTTGGCATTGAGTTTTTCCTTTTATTTTTATATATATATATGTATACACACATGTTTATGTTTGTTTATGGGCAGGAGGAGGTGCGGAGACCATCTTTGTTTCCTACAGGGAGAAGGAGTTTATTTTTCTTAACGTAACATGCCCTAACAATTTTACGAGGAATGGAATGATTTTGTGAAAGACACCATGCAAATACATGAGAAAGCATATGTTTATGAGTATAAATTCAATACAATCTATAGTGTCTTTGGCATTTTCCAGGTTGGTTTTTTTTTTGTAATAAATGTGGATTTTTGGTTTGTTTTTGTCTCTCCTTCCTCTTTATGCACAGATTGTATGTAGGCTGGCTTTATGTTTGGTTTTTGAACAGCAGTAACTTTAGATGATCTACTGAACTTTTTTTCCCCTCTCTGCTTCTCAGTCTTTGAATATGTAGGGAATAAAGATATTGGCTTATTTCATTTCCTGCCTTGATTCTTTCCAATCTTTCCTGTTAGTCGTTTCTACTCTTTAGACAATGGACACCGATATAATACAGATTTCTTTAGGACATCATAGACAAGGTTGTTCAAAAAAATACTTGCCCAAGGCTGCCTTCTTTACAATATACTTTGCTAATCTGCTTTTCTCCTGACATGTGCCCTAAAATAATCAAACGACTGAGCTTCTCTTCCATTTGGTAACCTTCTTCATATTGCAGATTAACCTCCAGTTTACTGATCTGCTTGTTAGAGACCAGCTACTCTCTTTTAATGATAACAGAGAGTGAGAAGCTGCCAGAGCATTAGGATGGAAGTGACAGGAAGGAAACATGAAAGAAGGGAAAATGTACAGCCAGGAGAATAATAAAGAAAATTCATCCCGTCAAATATTATTTCTGGAACTTCTAAGTCATGTTACTATCATGTTTCCTATGCCTTCTCTTTCATGTTGCTCTAATCTGCATCTCTGGCATATCTTGTTATCATATTACTATTTTTTTAAAATGCATGCTAACTGCAATCTCGCTTCTCTATTCTAATTTATTATAGCATATTAGTAAAGCTGCTTTGGAATACCCTGGATTAATGATGCATTTAAACTGTTTTAAAATGACCCTGGGCTAGGTCAACTATTGAAGTAGTGCCAGTGAAGAATATTTTATTTTGATTGCAGTAAGCTCTTAGTTTTATGTTAACCGCATTGTACAAACATGACCAGTGGGCTTTTAATGTTGTAATGCATTGAAAATGTGTGAATAAAGCATGCTTCATATTTTTATGTAGCAAACAGGCTCCTTTTCAAGAGGAGATTATAATCGTGTTTTTTTCTGTTGTACATGTGGTCACTTTTTTCTAATAGTGCTCTGAGAAACCAGGCTTGCCTTTTTGATATAAAGGCAAAAAAGTGCAGGTCCTGCTTATGGCGCATTAGGTGTCAGTGCACTCGCCCCTTCTATACCCTCCCCCCAGTTTAACAGATCCATGCTACCACACCTGTGCTTGGACAAAACAGTCTCTCTCTTCCTTTGCAGCCTGAAGGCTGGAAGGACCAAGTAGTTCAGGATGTGAGGGTGTGGGAACTGCAGCTTGGTGATGCGTTTTGAGCTCCTACCAAAACCAAGGGGAGATTCTTAGTGGGGCCACCTTACTTTGCTTCCCGGTGCTTTTATGTCCATAGCTGGAGGCAGGCTTCGCAGAGGATGCCCAAGGAGCAGCAGTGTGTGTGGAGAGGAAGACCTCGGTTCCCCCAGCGCTGTGCACACAGACTGCATTGACACCTGGTACTACGCCGAAGCCGAAGCGGGGCTCAGGGTGGCCCCCCTGAACCACGGTTGCCGTGGCTGGGCAGAGCGTGGTGTCAAGCAGCGTTTAAATGTGAAGTGATGTAGCCATTAAGGGGGTCTGTGAGGTACACCAGACTGAAAATCGTAAGAAGAAAGTGTGTTTTATGCCTAGCTTTAGGGAAATTTGTGGCGCAGGGTGGGAGAATCCTGTAATACAGATTATTTCCCAAAACTTAGTTTGTAAAAGCTGTGCCTTTAGTTGTTTTTTCTTGTAAAATTCACGTCCTTCATTATTGTGCAGGTAATTTTGTATTTCTTTTCCCTTTTAGAAGTGGAAAGCGTTACTTGCTGTGTTCTGCTTTAGAATGTAGCTGGAACGAGGGCTTATTGCATATTTTTCAAAATGTGGGAATGTGTTTTTTCACATCCCAAATACATCTCTATGTTTTTAATCTAGCCTGCTTTTCTGTGCACAGCTGTACTGTAGTTTCTCCACTAGATTCTAACAGTATGGGCAGCTTATGCTGCAAATTTAAAACAAACAAACAAACAAAAATAATCTCGGTAACAAAATTTAGTACTGCAGTCTCATCTCAGTAAAACTGGCATTGCTCACCCTTCAATGACATTGGACTTCACAGGTTTGGCAGTGCTTTGGAAGCTTGAGTAACGCGTTAAGTTTCACCAGTAACTTTAGGCTGTGGTTGTAGTTTTTTGTTAAATTGGTCCTCTGGAAGAGGAGCTGAAAACTGACTAAAGTCATGGCCCAAAAGTGCACCTGCACAGAGCTTGTAGAAACGTACTTAAAGTAAACATAATATGCACCTCCCCAGAACAATGTTTTCAACTAATTTAAGGGGTTTATTAACTATCTAAAAGGGATTAAAACAGTGTTTAAAATTAAGACTGCTGCCTCCTGTAGGAGAACAGTGATTTGGCAGTGACTGAGGTGCTCAAGAGATAGCAGAGATCTTGAACATCAAACCACTTAAGAGGAGAAACAAAATGTAAAACAACCAGAAAGATTCATTCCAATTGCTTCAGAAGAATCATGGGAAGGAAGATAAAAACACTTTTATGTTTTGGGGTTGTTATTAGACCGAGGTACTTCCAAGGTGCTTGAAAACTAGTATGATCCATGCCTAGGAAACAGGGGCATAAACAAATGATCTGTGGGATCAATAGCCAGTGTTTGGAAGATTCATTATAATGGGCAGAGTTTATATAATGGAAGGGAGAGAAAATAAGAAATGGGAAATTTGGGGTAGGATATGGGCAGAATTTTACTGCTATAGCTAAAGATCTCTCCACATAATCTTCTGTCTTTCTTTGTCTAGCCCTCTGGAGTGAAATGTGGATAAATATAAAATAATGTATATGGGGAAGTAAATAATCCTAGTTTTACATATACAGCAATAACTTTTGACATAGTAATTGCTACTTAGGAAGGAGCTCTTGATGCTTATATTAGTTTTATGAAAATGTTAGCTTTCATTTCAAAGAGGATAACAATGTTATGGCTACTGTGTAAATTCATTGTGTACTCAAATACTGTGTGCAATTCTTGTGCAATCATAATCATCACAGATGGGGTGGAAAAGATACCTATCAACGGTGACTGAATTAAGTAAAGGCTTCATTGTTGAATGACTGATGAGACGGCTGAGAATATGATAGAGCTATCTGAGAAAAGAGTAACATGGAAAAGATATGGAGGGATCACTTTATTCATTCTCTTTCAATAGAAATAATAGTATCAAACTAAATACTGTACCAGGTTCAAAACAAATGACAGGTACAGGTCTTTGTACAATAGGTTATTAAGCTGTGGAGCTTTCTGAAGCAGGGACTGTGGATATTAAAAGCTGACATGGCTTCAAGAAACAAATGAACACATTCATGGAAGAAAAATCCATTAAGGGTAAAGATGGCACCTCTGGGCTTGCAGTGTCCTTGAACCACCAGTTGCTGGAGGCTGGACGGGTACTGTAGGAAAGTGAAGCTGTTTCTTTGCCATGTATTTATGTCTTTCTTTAGGATCTGCTGTTGATCACTGTCAGAAACAGATTGTAGGCTAGATGGACCTTTTTGTATAACTTTTATAAAAGTCATTCTTAAACTAATAATGTGTAGGTGAAAGTCATCCATAGCAGCTGCTGATAGGAAATCAAGTTGTGGAACAGGAAGAGATTTTGAATGAGTTACTTGATGCTGGAGAGTGTTCTGGTAAGCCAGAAAGAATAACAAATGCCAGACAGGTTCAGTGCTGCAGCTCCGTAATGGATTTGAGGTGTGGCCCACCAAGAAATCATGCACCTTAGGTGAGGTGTAACTGTAACAATATACATTTTCCTATTATAAATGCATCTCTTGGTGCATGAGTTAGTATCTGAAGGAGACTGAAGACACAATTTCAAGATTCTAAACTTTAATTGATACTTCTAGGGGCACCTTATAATCTCCATCCTCTCTCAGGTGCTAGCAATAGGATCTCAGTCTTCTGCATACTTAGTTTGCTTTTAATTTTTATGCAACATTTTCTCTTTTTCCCCTCTCCTAAATGATGTTAAATTTTTCCTCCTCAGGATAAAACAGGGACACATTGAATATGGTAGAGTGTTGTAAGGCACATCTTGAGATTGTGGTATTGTGCCAGTATATGTGGACAGCTTGGGGGGCGGATGTTGTTTTCATTTCAGGGGTTTTTTTGTTGTTGTTGTTGGGTTTTGTTTTGGTTTTTTTTCTTTTAATACTGAAGGGAAACATTTGCCTGCATTGACACATTGCATATAAAGAGGAGATTATGACCTTAAAATATTTAAATTACTCTGTGGAATACCTGCAGAGCTGTACATTCATTCCCCTGTAACCTGAACTCTTGAGTATGTATAGATATATATTTGTGATGTTTTGCTATTTCCACATGGTTCCTATTTTCCTGGTACTGAACTTTGTTTGATATCAAGGCTGTATTTTGGATTTCAGTATGGATAGACTCTAGCAAAGGAATGTCTATCTTAACCATCTAGGAATAAAGAAAATATCTTTTTTCTTCCCCCCACCTCAGTAGAGGTTACTTACAGGAAACCATATTCATTAGGATTCTATAGGCTGTGCTGGTCAGGGATTTGCCAGGTGCTTACCAGAATACCACTTAAGAGTTTGCTGACAGTAACAGGTGAAGATAAAAGCTCATCTCTCTTTTTCTCTTTTTTTTTTTTTTTTGAAGTGAATAGCATAATTAGTTTTGCTAATGCAAAGCAGTACATCTAAGATGGAAAAGGTGTTTTTAAAAGAATCATGGAATCGTTTATGTTGGAAAAGACCTTTAAGATCATTGAGCCCAACCGTTAAACTTTAGGACTACCAAGTCCACCACTAAACCATGTCTCCAAGCGCCACGTCTACATGTCTTTTAAATACCCCCAGGGATGGTGACTCAACCACTTCCCTGGGCAGCCTGTTCCAATGCCTGACAACTGGTTTTGGTGAAGAAATTTTT
>JANZLQ010000056.1:1800957-1835941 GCA_026212715.1 Elanus axillaris | reverse complement strand
TCCTGCTGGCCACACTATTTCTGATACAGGCCAGGATGCCGTTGGCCTTCTTGGCCACCTGGGCACACTGCTGGCTCCTATTCAGCCAGCTATTGACCAGCACCTCCAGGTCCTTTTCTGCTGGGCTGCTCTTCCCCAAACATGTAGTGTTGCATGGGGTTGTTGTGACCCAGCTACAGGACTTGTCACTCTCCTGGAATTTGGTTTTAGAATCATAGAGTGGGTTGGTCTGAAAGGGACATTAAAGATTATCTAGTCCAACCCCCCTGCTACGGGCAGGGACATCTTTCACCAGATCAGGTTGCTCAAAGCCCCATCCAACTTGGTCTTGAACACTTCCAGTGATAGGTCATCCACAGCTTCTCTGGGCAACTTGTTCCAGTATGTCAATACCCTCATCATAAAAAAATTCTTATGTCCAATCTAAATCTACTCTTTTTCAGGTTAAAACTGTTTCTCCTTGTCCTGACACTATAGGCCTTTGTAAAAAGTCTCTCTGTCTTTCTTATAAGTCCCCTTTATATGTTGAAAGGCTGCAGTAAGGTCTTCCTGGATCATTGCATACTTATCTGCTAAAACCTGCTTCTGCACTGCACATTTATGTATGATGTAGAAATTTGTTTTATTTCTCTCCTTCTTAAATACATGCCTGCTATATAGTGCTAACTTTTTTATACAAGTTGCAGTGTGCTACTATCTACTCTACTGTCAAGCAGGTGTCAGGGCTTGAATTTTAGAATTATACAAGTCCTTGCAGAGTATTTTATAGCAAAACAACAGGATTTTCAGAAAAACAGACTTCACTGCCATCATCCTCATTACTGAAGTAAAGCTCCCATTGCCTTCAATGGGAGCTGAGTTTTGTAATCAGTGCTGTCAGTCACCATCTGGACTGACTTTCTCGTTCATATCGGAATCTTACCATAGAGTCCTTCCTTTCTGGGATGCCATCTGTCAGGCAGTTTCTTTTGACTTGTTTCCAGCATCAACCTTTGTACCTTCTTTCACGTCCTCTTTTGTGCTCCAAGTAACCTCTCAAATCTTCATTCTCCCCGCTGTTTTCAAAATACGTTTTGAACATGGATGTACACAATGAAGTACCCTAGCCGTAATAGCTATTACCAAACCCTAGGCAACATCACAGTCATCTGAAGAAAATCTGTCAGGAGGCTGAGGCTTGGAAGGCATTGACCTCAAACCCTTTTCTCATCCCTACAAGTGATATTTCAAAGCAGTGGCTGACGGAGGAGTTTGAACCACTGATGACTTTGAGTCTTTTTTGTGGATAAAAGAAATCAGTTAGTATGCAGTTAACCCAATAAGAACTTACAAAAGTGCCAGCTCTTGCAGGTTTGAAAATAAGATCAAGTAATGTTAATCTAACCTGGTTTTGCAGGGCTTTTACTCAGTAAAGACATATTTATGAAGACTTAAAAAACCTGTAGTTTTGAGCTGATGGTTGCTAACAGTCCTGCATACAGCGTTTTCACCCTGACATTATTAATGTTAAATGCCAACAATTTATTTGGCACTTCATAAACAAATAGAATGAAAAGTGTGAACCCAAAACCTTCCAGTTTGAAAGAGAAAACAAAACATGAGACTGTATTAAAAATAATAAATTCAAAATTTTGAAAAAAAATTATTTTTGAAAGTAAATCCAAGATAAGCTTGAAAAGGGATGCATCTTAATTAAATAAAGATCAGTAGTTAGCATGTGGTTTCATTAATGAGTTTTAAGTATAATTCAGACGTGATATTTACTGCAGCTCATGCATGGAGAAGGTTTGTATGTATCTGAACAGCAGCCTTTCTTCCAAGTGGTTTCACGGATGTGATTTTTTCCAAACATAATTTGAGTGAACTCTTGTTAGTTTATGAATTTGTTTTGAACTATAAACAAGGATGATTTAGACTTTCAAAGAGACAGAAAAAGCAGTCATTTTTATAGCAGTAGGCTTTTTTAGTGTATGTAGTAAAAAAAAAAAAACCCAAACTCTCTCACATTGTGACCAGATAGCCTACAGGTAGAAACAAACCAATTACTGTGTTCATATTGTATTCATTCTCAAAGGAAAATATTACCTAGTATGAAAAGTCCTGCTTGTTTCAAAGGTTAGAAAATGGGGCAACAGACAATTGTGTAACAGAATATTGAACTAGAGATTTTATAGGATCGAAGCTTGCCAGCACCTTGCCATGCTATATTTGCTCATGGTTATTTTGCATGAATAGTAGAAGACTGTTGGAAAAGTATAACAACATTGCAGAATGATTAAAATCTGACATGCAGTATCTGTAGATAATTTCATTTGTTTAAATGTATTGAAATGCGAATAAGCAATATTCTTCCTAAGAAGCTAAGTTGGCGTAAGATACGTGCCTTTTTCCAAATACCAAATCCATTTCTTGCTGGAAAGTGGTGTGAATGACCAGGTACTGGCCTGTCCTTCAGCGACGTCTAGCTTATCACTTTGTCTCTCTGTGATTAGCTTCCCTTATTTTTAAGATGCAGCTAGGAAAACTTCCTCTGGATAGCAGATGAAGAGAGTGATGCATAAGAACCAGATGACTGATGTTACTGCTTAGCTTTCCCTTAGAATGGTTTCTTGAAGGCTCTTCGGTAGAGCTGTGCCTTTTTTCCTAGGATAAGATAGCTGTGATTATCTTACACCTTCAACTGCATGGTGTCATTCTTACATTAAATCTTCAAGGTTCTCCAAGCAATCAGTCTGAACTATTTCTGTTACAGAAACTGTCCATTTTCTTCTTCCTTGTAAGCAGCTGAATAGATTAAAAAAAAAAAAAAGCATCATTTGAACTTTGCCACAAAATTTCCTTGTGGTGTCTCTGCAGAGTAATAATAGGTGTGAGCAAGGATGAAGAATCTGGCTGTAGTGTATCAGCTTTCAGCAGCTCTGATAGTTTACCAGACTCATATTTTTCAAGGCAAAGCTTCAGCAGCTCCCAATTTGGCTTTTCTTTCTGTCTATCTTGGAATTTTTCTGATTAAGTTCATGCAATTTAGCTGAAATGGGGGGAAAAAATTTAAAGTCTGAGGAGCAAACACTGTCCTGTTGTCACCTAATGGCCTCCCTTTCCCAGTCAAATTCCATAGGATGGTACCAGCCCTCAATCTAGGGGCCAGTGAGCTTGTGATGATGTATACGATTAGGCTTTTTTTCCAGGCAGCGAGTTGTGTACAGTCGAGATGCTGCTTGAAACTGTAATGGAGCAATGCATGGGAGTTTTTCACAAGCATCAGAAAAAATTGTTGTTGCTACAGACTTCATTGGATGCCTCCGCCTTGAGTGATCTCTTCAAGTGTATTTTGTCAGCATGGGGGCTTTCACTTCACTTATTTGTGGGCACAGTTACATCATTTTATCACTTCTTTTTTAGCCCAGGCCCTGAGCTGTTCTAAGCCGTGAATCAGTCTTGTCCCTGCAAAAAGCAGCTAATTTCAAGCACCTTCTATGATACAGTAATCAATTATACATGCAGTCATCAGGGAATTGTGAAAAGACAAGGCATTTAATAGTGGGGGATCATATGCAGAGCAAAAGGATTCTGCAGTTAGGAAGGATGCTCTAGAGGGCCTAGTGTACTTCTGTTTATTGTTTAAGTCCTCTGATGGTACCTGGTCAGATAGCTTAGCAACATGCCTGTGCCTTAAAATTCCTTTGAAGCAGTAGTTTCCCAAGAAAAGTTCCCCACTTTATAAAAAGAGTCACTTTTTATCTGGGCATTATTAGGACCTCGGTAAAAATTACTACTACTTAATTTTACTATGTTGACTTTTTTTTAAATAAACATTTGTTAGCTTTTGTTGTAACTATTGCCTTTTTCACTTTATTTGCAATGAATAATCACAGTATATTTGCAAAATACTAACTTTTGTGTTGGATAGATTGGGTTTTATATCAGTTTCATCAGCCCCTCTCCAGCCCTGGCTAGTAAGCGGTGTTACAGAGGATTTTTTTTTTTTTTAGTTCCTGTGATGGATGATTATGGAATAACATGCCCACAGGGAAAATTATTTCTTCCTAATCCTTGTCAGTTAGCGGTTGGCTTATGTCCTGTAGTCTCAAGACTTATATCCCATATACTTTACAGCTAAATTCAGAGTACTTCATTTTAGCTGTCTTCAAATTTTGTTCATTACTGACTTCCAGCTTGGGAATATTATTATTCCTTATTGTTCTGCACTTCGACAAAATCAGTCAAGAGGCCGTCATTCTAACAGAAAGCTGTGACCGATTGCTTCAAAACTAAATGATACTTGCACTGACATGAGAGAGAAAAAAGGTTCATTAAAACTCATGTTGGAGAACTCTCATCACTCTTTTTCCATTGCATTTGACATTGCCTGAGAGACTGTTATATATTATGTTTATTTTTAGAGACTATTGTTCTCTTTAAACCTACTCTGCAACTGGAGGAAAGCAATAATGCTTTCAAACAGAACTTAAATTTACAGAAGTAAGATGCTGCATGTTTCTGTTATAGTAAGGGGCTATCTCATGAAAAATCTCTTAAAAATAAGTTTGACTTTGGCAGGGAAGAAAAAAAAACATAAGGAGAATCACAGACTGCTTTAGGGCACACAGATTGAAAACCTGTGCACCTTTTATCAAAACGTAATGACATTTATAAGTGCAACCTTCAGCACCTCATGCTTATTTTAATACTTTCTTTTGAAGTGCTGAAAGAGTAAACTAGTTTCATTTAGTTTACTTTTTTCCCCCAAGATTGATGTACTCTGCTACTCAATGTCTTGCTCATGTACAGAGCTCATAAAAAACTAACATGTTCTATAATCATACAGTTGGAAAGGCAAAATATCCTTTCAGAGCTAAATGGTTAGAGTAAATGAATTGGAGTACTTTTCAATTCCTTTCTTAATGAATTTAATACAAACCAATAAGAAAATGAAAAATTATTTCAATTTTAGCATAGACCAAAGCTAAAATAGAACTAGTTTCAATTAGAAGATACTTAAATACACAGAAGTCTATGGTTTAACCAGACAAATTGTAAAACAACAGATTTCCTGTATTTTACAAACTGGTAAGCAGCTTCAGCGAAACCCACGCATTATTTTGTTTGCCTTGTTTTCTTTGTCCTCCTCTGTGTTTCAATTGCTAGCGTCATGGTTTAGCCCCAGCAGGCAACTAAGCACCACGCAGCCACTCGCTCACTCTCTGTCCCTGCAGTAGCATGGGGGAGAGAATTGGAGGAAAAAAAGTAAAATTTGTGGGTTGACATAAAGACAGTTTAAGAGTACAGAAAAGAAAGGGAAAATAATAATAATACAGTACACAAGTGATGCACAATACAGTTGCTCACCACCCACTGACTGCCCAGCCAATCTCTGAGTCCACGGTACTCCCTGGCCAACTCCTGGTGGTTTATATACTGGGCAAGACATCCCATGGTATGGAATACCCCTTTGGCTCGTTTGGGTCAGCTGTCCTGGCTATGTCCCCTCCCAACTTCTTGTGCAATCACAACCTCCATTGACAGGGCAGTATGAGAAGCTGAAGAGTCCTTGACTTAGTTTAAACACTGTTCAGCAACAACTAAAACATCAGTGTATTATCATAATTATTCTCATCCTAAATCCAAACCACAGCACTATACCAGCTACTTCAAACTACCTTTGCAAACCCCTAATTTCAGCCCTCAAGACTGACTTTTGGTCAGGTGACCCAGACTACATCATCCTATTTACTTATAAAATACACCATGCTTCTCTTTCCCATTAGTACCAGAGCATCATGACTTGCTTTCACCTGAACTAAATGTTTGTGGGGAGAAAGAGATTCGTGACTAAATAAAAATTCAGAAAGTAAAGCTGTCATTATATATGCTACATTGCTGAAGCAGCTAACACGTTATAACAGCTGCCAAATTACCTGTAATCAGCATCCACACAATAGAAGGCACTCTGCATACTGATGAAGTTGTGATTAACAGCTATTAACAACATGGAATTTGTCAATGAAGAATTAAAGACTGATTCAGTGCAACATTTGGAAAGAATTGTTGTCTGTGAAGTTTACTGACTCTGGACAATTTTAGATTGTTATCAGAAATTTGCTAACAGTTTAAAAACATACCTTGAAAAACTGTGTTCATAACTGCTAAGAAAAGGAAATGTGTTGCAAAATGGTGCTTTAGTGGAAAAAGTAGTGGGTCTGTCCTCCTGGCTCTTCCTCTCCCCTTTCTGACTACATTAACCATATATATATATTTTTTTTTTTTTAGGTACACCAGCTGTAATTTCCTTGGAATTGTCTGCCTAGACTTTTTTTTTCCCTCTCTCTTTCTCTTTTTCCTTATTTGATTCTGCATCCAAGTTCTATAAAACTTGCTGTAGTAACCTGTGATAGAAGAATGCACTAATTACTGTAATACCACCCTTCTGAATCCCTGTGGAATAATGTAGAGAACATGTTGGCTTTTCTGTAGAAGAGTTTCTAGAAGCATGTCAAGAAAATGTGATTTTGCTTATGCTCTTTTTGTTTTTTCTTTTCTTCTTCAATGCCCCCAAAATCTCTAGCAGGTCAACAGGGACACTGAATAGAGTATTCTAATTATTTCTCATGTTGAATTTCCAGTCCAGGACTTGTCTTGGGAATGCATGATACAAAAGTCAGCTTAGAAACCTGTTTATGGCTTTTAACCAGCTTGGAGCCCTGTAGTAGTGTCTTGACTCTGGTAAAGTCATAGAAATCCACCTTTGGAATTTGTGAGTTTGTGCTTTGACTTGATCGACTTAAGGCTAGGTCTGAAAAGAGGCCTGGATGTTAGAAGTGCTGAGCTTTTCAACACTTCACACTTAGGACAACTGCAAAGTGTTCCAGAAGCCTGTTGGACCCTGAGGACTCAGTGTCTTGATCATATGCTTACTTGTGACCTGCTTAACTTAAGAGCAGAGGGAGTACGCCTGCATGGAAGTAGCTGGAAAAAAAATGCTACTCAAAATGTGATTCCTTCACTGCATCCTTCTTAAGAAGCCAAGCTGAGGTGAGATGTAAACAGCTTTCATTGATAGTAACCCTGGAGCTGTATTTTAACGTCTTTTTCTGTAACGGAGATGCAGTGGTAGTGATTTTTCCCTCAGCATTTTTCTCTTGGACATTTAACACAGTGATGAGAGCATGTGTAGACTCAGGTACAGTTCCCTTCTTTGCCTGAAGGGAGCTAAGGGTCAGTTTTCATCTCTCTGGAGAAAGAAACTGCCAATTTTCAGGCAATTTTAAGACAAGAATGTTCTTGCTCCCTGCTGAAGGTAAGCACCTGAAAAGAACTCGGCACTTGTTGGTTACTGTCTTGGGAAATGATGTTATTTTGGTGTCTGTCTCTTGAGTGGCTTAACTTTTGGGTATGCTCAGTATCCGCAGTGATACACCAGTATCCACACCTAACTGGCTGAAGAAATAGGGGATACTGGGCAACTTCCATGCTGTGCTTGGAGTAAGAGGTTTAGTACAACTGAATTATCTGCTGAGTAGTCAAGAGGTAGGTGCATTTCTGAACTAAGGAAGCCTGCAGATAAGGTCAACCTATTTAGCATGAGTTCTGGAAGTACAGTATCAAATATCTTGGCTTGGCAACAAAAAATTAGCTTTCTTACAGGGTTTTGTGAAAAGAGGTACCAACAAAGCCTGTCTTAAAACACCCTCACTGCATTCTACAGAGACATCTTGTGTCAGTTCATGTACATTCTCTTTCTGCACTGTATTTTGTCAGGTTTTTTTTAGACTAATCCATTAACAAAATGGGCTTGTCAAATCTCCTCATCATGGTTTAGAAAAAGAATAAGTTTAGTAATTGTTAAGTTATTTGAAGATTAGTCAGTCTCTGTGGTACTCTCGTATGTACTGCCAACAGAGTAGCGTCATTAGCCAAATTTAGGGTCTTGGTTTCATCTGCATAATCCTCACTGGTGCTAACAGAGGCACAAAGCTGTAGCTAAGAATACCTTGAGCCAGAATGTGTAAAACCAGAAGTCATATGCAGACAACTCCAATGGCAATGCTTTTTTTTTATTATTAAAGAGTATGTAAATTTTAAACAGTTGTGGGGTTTTTGGTTGATTTAAGGATGCGGCAGTTGAGATGGAAAATTTGCAACACTGTGCATTTTTTTTCTGGTGACATGACAACTGGCAGAACTCATGTGCTGCTCTGATAAGACTTATCAGGGAGAATTAACTTTGGGGTTTGGGTTTTTTTTTTGTGCATACATCTGTCACTAACGTTGAAGCTCAGAAACTGGAAAAATGTGGTTTATTAGGTTAGAAATATTTGAAATGTTTACAATGGACAGGGAAGAGCTGGGTTCTGATGTCAAGTTATTAGACAAATTTGTATCAATATAGGACTTCTATTTTTTTACAGACAGGCATTTTAAAGGTACAAAGAAAAATTATTCCCTAAAGTCAATAGGCAACCATGTTAAAGGAAGACAAGTTGAACTATTTGTGTGTCCAGAGTTGTTGTATGAAAATGAAGGCTGATGTTTTTAGGACTAGAAGAATTCTTTAAACCTCAGAGGTCTGTATTTTATATGTATAAACCCCCTTAAAAAGTGAAAGAGCATGATGGTGTAGGGCACTTAAGAGTATCTAGTGCTGTAACTCAGCTATTCTCAATGCTGCCAGGAAATAACACTGCTTCTCCAAGGTGAGATACTGTCTGAACTATGTAGAATTTACTGCCTCTTGTGTCTGTGGGTTTGTTTCCCTTGGAGCTGGTGCAAGGTCCTGTCACTGGACTTTGATGACCCCTAAGGCCTGGATAACTTGAACTCCATGGAGATCACTGTGAGGTTATGCAGTAAGAAGATTAGAATGGCACTGGTGAGGCTGCACCTCGAGTGCTGTGTTCGGTTTTGGGCCTCTCACTACAGGAAAGATACTGAGTTGCTGGAGCGTGTCCAGAGAAGGGCAACGGAGCTGGTGAGGAGACTGGAGCACAAGTCTTGTGAGGAGCGGCTGAGGGAACTGGGGATGTTTAGCTTGGAGAAAAGGAGGCTGAAGGGAGACCTTATCGCTCTCTGCAACTACCCGACAGGAGGCTGTAGCAAGGTGGGTGCTGGTCTCTTCTCCCAAGCAACAAGCGATAGGATGGGAGGAAATGGCCTCAAGTTGTGCCAGGGGACCTTTAGGTTGGATATTGGAAAAATTTCTTCACCAAAACCAGTTGTCAGGCATTGGAACAGGCTGCCCAGGGAAGTGGTTGAGTCACCATCCCTGGAGGTATTTAAAAGACATGTAGACATGGCGCTTAGGGTCATGGTTTACTGGTGGACCTGGCAGTGTTAGGTTAATGGTTGGGCTCAATGATCTTGAGGGTCTTTTCCAATCTAAATGATTTTATGATTCACTGATTCTGTCTGTGGAGGGTGGGGGTAGACGTGTGCTGGAGAGAGGGTGAATAAGCAAAGTCCTTTAGGCTCTGGGGTATGAGTGTGTGGTGCCAGACGTGAAGTACCATCTGGGGAGTGGCAACACTCTTCTGCTAGCTAATGGGAATCAAGGCAAACATGTCTGTGGCAGGGAGGAAAGTGCTGTAAAAGCCTGAAATTTCAGTTGCAGTTCTGCACAGCGATTTGAAGAATCATTATTAAACTATCACGAGTGAAGTATCAAGAATAATTGGTAACCAGAAGAACATTGGCCTTGGAAATCTCCAGTTATGCTGGTGAAAAATGAGTATTTTATCTTTTTGTTAACAGACCCACCATGAAGCTGCTTGTTTTCTGAGGGCTTTTTAAAAGGGAGGAAAAATGGCAATAATGCTGAATGGTGTCTTGCCAGGAGCACAGACATATAAAGTCAAGTCTACGTGGTCATGCAATTAGTTTTCACAGAATAAAAAACACATTTCAAAGGAGTAATAAATGTGCAGAATAAATTATGAGAGGGCAGTGAAAGCAATGAGCTTCAGTAGATTCCACAGTAAATCAACAAAGTTGTAAAGAGAATATAGCCAATGTAAGTAAAACCAAGAAGTTCAGAGATATTTGTTCTGTCATGTGTCATTCCCCACCCAATTAGAGATTCTTAGAACTAAGTTTCGTCAAAAGGCAATAGTAAAATCTGTTAAAAATAGATATATTTTTAAAATAAGTGTTCAAAAAAAAGTGCTACAGAAGGAAAATTTCAGCAGCAGCCTACACAGGTACAGTGTTTTCTGACTGGTTCCACAGAAGTGTGTAGCTAGCAAAATGTCTGCTTTGAATTAGACATGTATACATGAAGAGTTGTGGCCGTGGACTTCAGTACTGTTGCTCTTGGCAGAATTATCCTGGGCAGTCTCCCATTCTGCTTTTGTATGTGTGGTAGTGCAAATACATGAATGCTCTAGACTTCCCATCAGTCTGATCATCTGTCAGGGGATTATTCCTGTGGTTCACCAAGCAACCAGGAACAATGAAGTTCTGTTTACTCATCCCTCACTTGCTTTCCCCTACTCCCTAAAACACACTGGATCTCAAATTCTTCTTTACATGCATAGGATTGGTCTTGCAGGATGAAATTTCCCTGAGAATAGATATAAAAATTACCATGGGTCCCTGCAAGCAATAAAGAAATGAGAGAGGGGTTAAAATCTTGAATAAATAGCTAATAGCCAGCACTATTTGACTGTATGATAAAAATTTTGTGAAGAAGACAATTGAAAAATCTATCTTGGTGATCAGATTTTCACATTGAAAACCAAACTCGGATATAGTCACAGGCCTTGAAATCTCTGTCCAAAGTATTTTAAAGGCTTCTGTTTGTTCTGCTGCCTTTCAAAGTTGATTTGATTCATAATTTTTTGTGTACATGATAACAGAAAAACTGTAAATTTTTAAGTGATTCATTTGCAGTGTGCAGTATGATTCAAGAAGTTTGGTTCTAAAACACAAGGTCCTTTCCTTCCTAAGAAGCTTGGAAGCAGAGTGTGTGGAAAAAAAACCCACAACTTGCCACCAAAATTTCGTGTGTTTCTTGTTCACTTTTACATGAAGGAAAGAGTAGGTGAAGCTGTTTGGTGGGAATGGTGACCACCCGCAGAGTTGCAAGGCTCCTGACTGTAGCTGAGGCTGCCTACTCCCCTCAGAGGCAAATTAATCTTTGGGCAGTGCCCTTTGCTTCAGTTGCTGTGCTTAAATCATTAACCTACAATGTGAACATTTTCAGGAATGGAATAGCATGATTTGTATCTTTTATATAACTATTTTGGTAGTACTTGAAGGAATAACCTTAAAGTGTTGTAATTTCTACAAATATGTATGCTGAAATGTAATAAAGTTTCAGACTTAGCATGGAAAGCTAATGTCCCATCAAGGTTACTGTTTAAGTTTACTATTTTCTACTCAGCATTGGAATAACATGTAATAAAGCAATGCAGTTGTTTGGAAAATAATGTAAAACAATGAAATATGAGATTCATCCAGCAAATGGAGGTAAGTGTATTGCAGAGAAGGTGATTGATTTGGGGTTTTTTTTTAGTGCTTCCAAGTTCTGTTTTCAAGGTGATTTTACATTATTGAAAGTTCTCTACCTATTTTTCAAGGACTGAAGGACTCAATATTGTTGTGCTGTGAGTGTTTTTGAGATTTTTTTGTTGTTGTTGTTGCTTCATTTTTGGTTTAATCTGCATTTTAAACATAAGGCACCAATTTTCCTGTGTGGTGTTTGGGTTTTGTTCTAGTTTGCTTTTTAAACCATATGTTGTCACCTGTGTGCTTTTAAAGAGGGAATAAAATGCTATCAAAACAGAACAGCAGTGTTTCACATCTGCTTTGCACCTGATTCATAAGGTTTAAATCTTAACACACAGTACACATCATGCTCTTATTGTTCATTCTGACAAGAATTTTTTTCTTCTTTATGGAAAATAAAGCAACTTAAAATATTTTTCTGTTTGTTTGTTGCTGTAGGTGATTGCCAGATAAATCTTTACTTGATTGTAGCTATAGTGGCAAACCTTTTAAAGACAGGCCTTTGCTTCTGCTCACATAGAAGTTAATATACTATTAAAATAAATAAAATCTGGTGTGATTTAAGCATAGTTTCTCATGTTTGTTTTTGTAACATACATGATGTGGAAGTACACACAATCTTAACTGATGCTCCATCTCTATGCCATGATCTGATATATGGACAGATTGTCTGGTTGCACTGTGTGCTAATGAAACTAGGGCTGTTAAAAGTAAATGATTCTTTGACAGAGATCATAACTAATGTATAGACCGAATTTGAGGAATTTGATAAATTCAGATATTTCTATTTGGGTTCAGATTGTCACAGCGTTACTTCAAATTTTTATAATCCTCTTCTAAGGATAATAAAGCAGGATTATAATCATACTTTGTTCTTGTAGCATCTGACTAGATGCACTAACCCTGAAATGTTACTCACAGCATTACCTTTTGGAAGACAGCAGCTGGTATTTTCTTCTCTCCTACAGGCTATGACAGTCTTTTGCCAGACTGGGGTATTGTGCCTCTTGCTTTCAGACAGATTTGGCGAGTTCATGAGTTTTCAGCTCTGGTGTCTGTCACCTTTTTGTGGTGGTAATCTGTCTCCACCCATCTGTGCAGAAGTAAGAGGTTATTCAGGTATTGAAGTGGAAAGGAAACAAAATAGCAACTTGAATTCAGTGGAATTCACAAATGAATGTTAAATGAAAAAAACCTACCTGATAAAGAAACCTCTCTGGTTGAGAAGAGCAGGATGGAAATGAAGTTGTTGAAGGAGCACAGAAAGGGAAGGGAGGTGACTTACAAGACTAGACATAGGTAGATGAGCCTTTGGGTAGATTTTAATTTTTGTCCCTACTGTGTTGATAGTTTGGAAAAAAAAAAAAAAGAAAAAAAAAAGGCAGGGAGGCAGGGAAGGATGAATGCCATCTCTCTGTCTACAGCCAAGTATACTCCTTGTTTTTTTTTTAAAAAAAAAAAAGGAAAAATGTATGATCCCAAAGACGTCCTTCACAGAGAGCTACAGCAAAATACAATAATCCGTTTCTGCTTTGGAGGGCAGCTTCTGAGCTGTATGCTCCTAGAAAACTTAAACAAAGTTCACATATTCCAGGAAACCTAAGTGAATTCACTCTGTTGCTATGGCTGATTGACTAGAAATAGTGTGAAGGATACAGAAACCTCATTATTTTCGGTTTTTTATATCACCATGCAATGCAAGAAAGTAAATTAATCAAAATAATCCCAAGGAAAGTCTAAGACCTACACTTACTTTTTTCTGGAATGTATTTTCTCATGTAATTTTGCATTGCCAAAGCAGCTTATCATACTGGATTCTCATATAAAAAAAATAAGTCAGTGCTTGTTGAGCTGGATATGATATTAAATAAAACCCCCCACACATTAATTTCACTTATTCTGTAACTTCATGTTTGAATATAAAGTCAGGATTTATGCAACTGGAGTTAGTAACTAAAGTTTTACTTATCATTAGTTCTTTTCTGTGCTTGTGGTTTTGTGTGGGTTTTTTTCTCTTCAAATTTTGTAATGAACTTGGCACCTTTAAAGAAAGGTACACCGTTATTTAGCACACAAGGTTCATATGCTTTTTGTGGCTTTTAAGTAAAGTTCCTTTAAACTCTGTTTTTATATTATTAGCATTATTGTTACCGTGTAATACTTGATGAATTCAGTGTGCTTTGTCTTGGCAAGTCTAGATTAATTGAGATCGAGACACAAAAAGTATTTTGTCTTGCAGACCTTCTGTTGATTTAAAACATTAACTTATTTGTGGGAGTATTTCAGTGTATTCCATGCCTTTCTCTCATGGAATATTTAATTATAGTAATATTTCAAAGATAAAAGTACTTTTTTTACACAATGGCATACTACTGTGGGGGAGTGGTCAGCATCATAGCTACTTGTCTTCTACTCCTTTGACTTTGCTTTCAGATACATATGCATCAGTTCCTATTGAAAATGTGAATTCAGTGGCTCTGTACAAACACTTAACCATATGCATGGATTTCCTTATGATCAGTCTAAAGGACTTCTTATGTTGAATCTGTGACTTGAATGAAGGATTGGTCAAAAGGAGTCTAAAGACCCATACACCTTGCTGAAAATCAGTTCGAACAACACTGTTCAGAAACATTTTGTTTTACATTTCCTCAGAGTTTAAAATAATAGTAATAAAAAAGCAATTAAGAGGTCTGTCTCTCCCTCCCTTCAGTCTAGTCCAAGTTTCTGAACTCAAGGTCCATTTGCTCAGCTTGGCTCACTGGCCGTTAAAGCTCCATGAAACATGAAAAGCATTTGGGAAAGGTCTCAGTGGGGCAATTTGAAATTAACCTAGGCCAACTACAGTTTGCTTATTCTATATTGTAGAATTTAGGGGGTTTACTGATTGTCTTTGAGGTTGCAGACTCATTGCATTTATAGTTCTGAGTTAATGCATACTTTGGAAAATAACTGGAGTTAAAGTAATGCTGATATATAATTATCTGATTAAAATCAATTATCAATTTACATAGTTTATACAATTTTGTATTGCTTTTAGTATTGAATGTTTCATTTTTCCTCTCTTGCCCATGTTTTAATATGTTCTGCTTGCCTCAAAATAAAAAAAAAAATATTTCCTGTTGCATACATATTGGGCAGGGGAAAAAGGCATTTAAAAAAAAATTTGAGAGGACTGCACAGTTGATTCTAGAAAAAAATCTAAACCACTTTAGATTAATTTTCAGTGGTGATGTTTTGCTGAGTTTGTGAGACAAGAAGTAAGTTTCACAGGATCTGCACAGATGGATCCCTGCACCATTTCAACAATCCCTCCTGTTCTTTTTCTATCTATGTGTGTTTCAACAAAATGACTCACCAGCATTGAAGCCTAGATTTAATAGTCTGAGCTTCTAGTGTTTAGCTGGGAATGAATTAATCTGGTTGGTGTCTGACAACTCGTGTAATCACTGAGATTTTTAAGTATGAGTCTTTTTTTTTTTCCTTCTGTACTTCATTTTTGTAGACTGAAAGAGAAACAGTTTGAGGTATTACATGGTTAACAGAATGCTAACATAATTTTACCTTAGTTTTGGAGTGAAGACAGTGATGTTTGCAGGCTGTGTGCGAGGAGAGGTTGTGTGGAGGACAGAGCTGTCCCTAAGGTAGCGCTGCTGGTGGTGCCTGGCCCCAGCCCTCTGTGGGAAACGCAGCACACGCCAAAGGAAGTTTTCCTTTGGCAGATTCAAGTTCGTCTTTTGAATAATGGGAGCCGAATCAACCGGAGCACTGTTGTGTCAGTCTACACCAAAGCGTTGGATAGCACCATGATGCTAGTTTTGAGGGTGCAGGAAAGGAGGAAGGTTGGCATGTTTCCGTGGATAATTTTCTATACTGTCCTAGTAGAAATAGTTGTGCTGTTGATGTTTCGGTGCAAGCCGAAGTCAATCCTATAGCTATGGGCTGTACTGAAGATAGAAAGTGTGTTTTACAAGCAGAAAGTCAGCTGTGAGGACACAGCTTTGGTGAGAAAGTGTGGACTGAATAACTTGGGAATGGCTGTTGGCCAGCTCCTGGGGAAACACAGAGGGAGTGGGTGTCTTGTGCCCTTCCCGTTACACTGCACCAGCTGGTTGAGGTGACACGGAGTGGGGGTGTTAAGGGGTATTAATCCGCAGTGTGCCACCAACTGTTCAAAACTGTTAGAAAGCAGGATCTGTGCCTGATGCTATCCACGAAGCTGTTTGGAGTCTGTGCGATGGTGTGCCAGGCAAGGGAAACATCTGAAGTTATGCGCACACAGGTGAACCAAGGTCACTTAAATCACGTGTGAAACATCAAAACCAGCTTTAATAATCAGAAAGTTGTGGATTGCCCTTCTGCAGGCACTTGATGATACATAAACCCCATTTCAAATGAAACAAACTTTTTGTCTAAAATGCAAGAGTTTGAGTTAGTCCATAAGTGGACTTCTGTTAAAAGGCAGTATTTGTATAGAAGTATTTCATTAAATGAACAGTGTATTGAATGGCTTAAATTTGCAGTGGTTCTTGACACTTTTTACACATTTTCCTGTTTTAAGTATGACAGCAATGAATGCATTTTACGTAGCTAATGAAGTGCTGTCACTGCACGTTTACTTTTTGAACGGAACCTTTTTCCCTGAAGTTCTCCACGTTGTGGACTAGCTCTTTAGCTCTGCTCTATTGCTTGGAATCATCCTGGCACTACAAAGTGATTTTTAAATTGTCTTAACTGGACCCTTGGGATTTTCTTTGCTGTGATTCTACATCACTGTTTAAGAGCTCATCGTTGGTGTGGCCCTCACCTGCTGGAGAGTGATAATTTGATCACTGACAATAGAATAATGTGCTTTAATGTGAAGATGCAAATGCAGTTAGGGTAGAATAATGAGTCGGTTCCTTGATCGTGTAGATAGTAGCAGCACCATTGACTTCAACAGACCTGTGCTGTTATACATCAAGTGAGAATTTGACTCAAAGCTTGACTAATGAACTCATTTAACTCCTGTGACTCAGAAATATGACTTTTTTTTCTTACTGTTGCATAAAGGGTGAGGTGTATTTAAATGGATTTAATTAACCTGTCTAAATTTGATCATCTGACTAATTGGTGCTCCTGTTCATTTAGGGATGAGGCAGAATCATTGTGTTTTCTAATTAAGAACTAAACTTCAGGCTGCGTGCCCATTTGAAATATATAGTGTTTGGATTGGAAGGGAAGATTTGGAAAGAAAAAGAAAGCCCTCTGAACACTTAATAGAAAGGAACTTGGCTAGCAAGGAAACATAAGCATTGCTGATCATTACTCCAAGATAACAACAAATAGATTACAGACCATGCTTTTACTTCATGTATTTTGCAGTGGTCCTGTGTGAGGGTTGGCACACCTGGTGTTTTACTTCTCTTTTAAATTTACTCTCATTCAATTTCCTTGGTTCTCCCTGTGAGAAATGAAGCTGTGGGAAGGCTAGGTTTAAGGTTGTGTCTTTCAAGAGAGCTCTGATTCATCCCACCTCCACTTCCAGCTTAAATAAAGCCTTTACAATATAATTGATTATATTTTTTTTTCTTTTTTCTTTTCTCTCTTGTTTTCCTTCCCTGTTCTCCCAAGTCCTCTGTGCCTTGACAGCTCAGGGTCTCCTTGTCTCCTTTACTGAACTTATCACTTGCTTCCATGCCCTTGTTATGTGTTTTACCAATTTCAGTTCTTCTGTGGCATTTCTCTGAATCATGGGGAAGTTCTATCTTATTTCCGTCCTCAAGGGCAACTTTGTTTTTCCTTCAATGCAATGTGAACTACTGTTGTCTCTCTTTTCCTCTCTCTGCCCCCAAACCCATCCTCTCCTCCTCTGTGAGCTGAAGTGACATTGCAAATGCTGTGTCTGTCTCACTCCTGGTTGTTCTTGGGTCATTTCTTTGCTTCTGGTTCCCTCTGTGTGCTCTGACCTTGTTATAGCTACTCTTCTTCCTACTGTCCATCCTCTTCTCTCTGGGGTGCTCAGGAACTACTGGAAGGGATATTTAGGGCAGCACAAATTAGGCACATGAGCAAATCTTGATGATACTGTTCCTTTACAAGCTGATCATGACCATCCTGATCAGAAATATATGCTGTCTCTGGCCTCTACTGTCGTTATTTCTTGTGCTTGCCTTTTTGTTGTATAAAACTGATCTTAATTTCTGCTTTTTAGAGCCACTTTAGGTCTGGATCCTTGTTTGCCATGCAACAGTGGGATGACTTTTCTGTTCTCTTTATTTCTCTCAGTTGGTGCGATTGATCTTACTTTACTGAAATTTGCTGTATTGAGGGCTTTGTAGAGATTGGATTTTTTTCAGTTTGCTAGTAACTGAAAAAGCAGGAATTGAAGTGATTTTTTTAAATACGTAGTGAATAGTCATTTACCCTCTTTGTTTTCCCTATCATTAATGATTTTTAGAGGTTTTCAGACATCTATTCTGTTTTCTCCTCAGTCATCATCTTCCCAAGGTGGAGAATCCCAGTCTATTTAATCTTGCCTCGTAATAAGGCAGGTTGTGTGCTTGTTATCATCCATTCCCAGCGCTACTAAAACTTATGAAATTAGGAAGGACCAAAATTTCATGTGTCCTTGAAAATGTAGACACACCTTGACTTACACAGCAGGACAGTGATGTTCTTTTATTACTTTTCTAATAATTTTTGGCATTCTGACTGTATTTTTAGATATCTGCTGAGCACTGTCTCTAATATGTACTTGACTTTTGCCTAGCACATATCATTTGTAATTCTGGCCAGTAAATGGAGAGAACATTGCAGTGCACTGACAATTTCAGGTGGGCAAAAATGCAAAAAATGGAATTTGGGTAAACTACTGCAATTAGACTGGTGTAACTGAGTTTAGGTATATGTATCAGCTAAGGAATTGGAGATCGCTGTGATGGGAGTGTTTAGAGGACTGATGTATCAGGCCAGTTCTAAACTTTACTAAGCTAGGCAGTCACTAACACCACACCTCCTGCTAATAGTTTTTTGTACGTTATTAATCTTTGTCACTGTGTATTCAAAGCAGTCAGTCCTTAAAACTTGGATTCTGCCTAAGTTGTGAATATACAGTACCACAGAGCTGATGCAGTAGGAGATTGCAAATCCTGGTAACACAAATATTGTTAGCATGAACCAAGACAGCTTGAGTTTCTCCAACCTTCCCATTCTACTCTTTGACTTTCACAGCAGGTCTGGAGGAATTCTACTTTTCTCACTCTAAATCATAACAAGGTGCTTGTCAGAAGAAAATGCTGGGAGGAGCTGGATGGTTCAGAAGAGCACTTGGGAATTCAGGTGTAGTTGTTCTTCAGATCCTTGTGACCTGACCCTGCTCTTGGCAGCATGGGTAGAAAGATTCCCCTTTGCTTTGGTGTCAGGTGGGTCCTTACAGAGCTCTGTTGTTTTAATGGTAGATCATATGAATCAATGCATCCAAAGTTCTCTCTTTGTTGGGAACTGCAAATCTCAACTCAGTGCTCATTCAAGGCCAGCAGGCCCTGGCTACACAGTTCAAGGCTGCCTATGTTAACTTTCTCTGCGATAATGGCTGTCAACTCTGGAAAACTAAATTTGTAGAAAATTACAAATTTGTGAGATTTAATGACATACCCCCCATTAAACTACTGGTACATTTTTAATGTCAGAAGAATTTTGGTTGAGGTTAAGGACCAAAAGGCAAACAACACATTCTGTGACTGATCTTCAGTTACTGTAGCTTCTTGCAGTTTGTAATTTCAAGCCAATGGAGCTATAAAAGTTTACACTGGCTGAGAAACTCCTTATTTTTTAATAGTACATCAACACAATTAGATTCTGTAAATGTGGCATTTCAGCAGCCAGGAATAAGAACAGTGTAAATTGATTCTCTGCACTAAACAAATGAAACATTTTGGGTGGGAATTCTGGACGTGATGAGCACTTCAGAATAAAAACCGTATTTAAACACTTTAGGCATCAAATTCAAATGCTTTGGCTATGTTTCTTAACATACACAACACACATATATGTGTAAGTTAAGGGTATATATTTCTCTCTCTGTCTCTCTCTCATTAAATTCAGTTGCATCAGCTTAACTGCAGTATTTTACCCAAATTACATGGTTTGCATTTTGCAAACTTAAAACTGTCAGAATATATTTGTAAATAATATATGCAGAAATAGATGTTTTCGAGTAAAAATGGAAAGCTGTGTTATAAATGCTTACTAAATTCTTACCAGAACACTGGAATGACTGTATACAGTTTTACCAATGGCCATCAGAAATGAAACTTCCAAAGTTTAAAAAAAAAAAAAAAAATTGAAGAAGGGAAGAAAAAGAAAGTGGCAGCAGCTTGTCAACAATACTTAAGAAAATACAAAGAACACAATTTTCACGAATTTAGTGTTGGGAAAAATGATACTTTTTTGCATTCAAAACAGAATTCAAAAAAAGTGAGTTTAAAACATCAGCTAATGGAATATGGCATCTGCCAATACTGCCAGACTCTTAAGAAAGAGTAGAAAATGTTGCTATGACTTAAAACAAAATGTTTCAAGTTGTTTGGTGATCTAAAATACTTGGGCTTAGTTCAAAACAGCTCTTAAGAAAAAAATATTTTAAATTTTCTACTTTCTACAACATCAGCGTGACATTTTCCCCAAAGGGGAAAAAAAAATAATCAGCTTCCTGGAAAGCATTTTGAAAATTTCCAATGAGATTAAATTACTATACTTTTTAATTTATTTTTTTTCTATCTCTCTTTCATTATAAAGATTTATGAAGCCATTATCAATATGGATGTGCAGCCATTTACAAACTTCGTTAGTACTGTCAAATCGGTATTGAGAGATTTGACTTGTGTACAGAACTCGCCTATAGCTTATTCTGATTATACTGTAAATTTTGTTGTTGGCCTCAGAATTGTTGTGGGGATGAGAGTTACCTAATTTCTACAAATACTGTTAGAGTTTTCCACGTTTTTTTTTCCCTTAGTCACACAGCACAAGCTCCATAGCATCAGTATATTGCAATCACAAATGATTGCAAAATTGATAATGTGGAAATACATCTGAAAATCACATGCACAAATTTTGTACTCGTGATACCCCATAAGCGACTAGGACTGTATCATACTAATAATTTCATTGCAAAGTTAGGATGGTTCATCACTACGAAGAACTGAGTTTTCTTGAAGTAAGAGGCTAGGATTTAAAATGAAATCATATTATACAAAAATACATGACGTGTTTTATCTGGATCTTAAGAATTTCTACGCTAAAAAGGGAGCTTATCACCTGGAAGTGACAGCTGAAAAACCTACCTAGTCTCATCAGATCATTAAATAATTGCAGTGTACTAATGTGATTCAGCAAGAAAAAGACATGTGACTGTAATTTTATGAGGAAAGAGAAAGGGAAGTGCTAGCACAATCCACACGCTGCTGGCAGTGCTCTGCCCTGGTCCCTCCTCTTCCCAAACGACAAATGAGACGTCTTGGGTAACCAGAGGAGGGGAGATGGAACATGCGGGAGGAGATTAAAGGATCCTCTTGTGTGTTGCTAATCAGGGGAAAATAAAACCCAAACAACAACCCATCTTCAAACATCCAGCACAACTGCAGAAAAGAATGCTCAAAATTACAAACTGGTCAGGAGCACATTAAGTTGGAAATGTGAAGGAGGTCCTTAAATGTAAAAATCATGCAAAAATAGACCATCAGAGCAGTAATAAAGGGGTAAAGGATCCTTGGAGACTATGTCAGGCTAGTGTACGAAGTAGACCAAGCAGTTTTTCAGATAGTAGGCAGCTGGAGTCAGTGTCTTGGGGGTTCCCCTAATGTTTCAAGCATATGAAATACTAAATTGTATTGAAGGCATATTCAAAAATATACTCCAAAAAGTAGAGATGCCACAGAAATGCTCAAGGGCTAATCTGTTTAGTATTAAAGACTTTAGCTGGACAACATAATTAAAAATGCAAACAAGAGTTGTGTTTTTTAGAAGACGTTCTAAATCAGTTTGGTATTATGATATGCTCAATGCTTCTAATGCCACCGTTTTGGAAAAGTTCAGGGTGTCAGCCCCTTATGCAGTTGTACTTTCTTTCATATCTGATTTGGTTTGATATAATTATGTTAGGTTTCTTTGAAACTGCCAAGTTACTCTGTGTGATAATACAGGTCTCTTATGCATAGGGGGTTGCAGACTTCGCATAAATATTCAGAAAGGGAATTTTAATAAGCAGATTTACTATGCATACCAGGAACAATAATTTACAACCTAATACTAACCAACTGTGTTTCAGGACACAATTAGCGAATTAGGTGTCAGCACTTACATATTTCAGCGATGGTTATGTACTTTTTAAGAAGTCTTCTAAGCTCCTACATGCTATTTAGATACCTAATTATTATAGGAAATCTGCCACCTGATTTTTAAATCTATTCAGTATCATTAAAAAAAGGCAGAAAAGAGGAGGGCAGCTTGCTAGCAGTACAAATCACAGAAATTAATTTATAAGAAATAGTCTAAGTTGGTTTTATGATAAAAGATTCAACTCGGGATCCATGCCTATTTTCTGAAACTCACGATGCCATTCTGACAGAAATACCTCATTAAAATATTTCCACCTATTATATGAAAGGATACCTCATACAAATTTCAGGTGTCTTACATGGTGCCAGAGACCCTCCGAGGTAGGATGTTCCTGTTTTGCGTGGAAAGTGGAACCAATTGTGGCCACTCCGCGGCAGCTCCGACAGCAGGGTGGGAGAGGCAGTGAAGGTGTGGGCATTGCCCCGCGGGGGAGGCTCGGGCTCCGGAGGAGGCCTGCTGCGGGGCCAGGGTACTCCATGCAGTAGCAGCAGGCGCTGCTCTACCTCTGGTACTTGAACAGGGGCTGCCTTTCATCCTGCAGCTCAAGCAGAGGCCTACTTGATCCTAAACGTGGGTATACTTGTATGCTGTAATGGTTGAAGTGTTTCTGTGCCCAGTAAAAATGATATTGTCGTTGCTAATGACCTTAAGCTTGCTGTGCCACACGTGAACTGGCATTACGCTAACAGTGTGGGGCCCAGTCTCCCGGCCTTTTATTAGGCTCATTATCAACTAATTCTGAGGCCTTGCTGTGCAAACAGTGTTGTAGTGCTGGGTGCTGCTATGGTGTTGTACAGCCTAAGGGGAGGGGTAACAGCAAAGGCCTTGAAAATGTGGGCGCAGGGTGCAAGCAGAGGCCCCACAGCCACCGTGACCCGCTGATGAGCTGTGGAAAGGGCAGCCTAGAGATCTGGAAAAAGGCTGGTTTTCTTTTAAGAAAATTAGCCAAGCAACAGGATGAGGCAGCTGCTGTGGCCTGAGAAAGGAACACCCGACAAGCACCTTGCAGCAGGTGGTGCAGGCCAAGGGCAGCTGTTGTCTGCCGAATCAAATGTCTGACAAAAGGCCAAGATCCCAAGTGCGGGAGGGAGGCAGATCCTCCTTTTGATTCTGGCTCCCCTCCCGGTTGAGCTCTCTCCAGTCTGTCTCTCAGGGTGGAGACCACCGAAGTTGAGGTCACCATCAGCTCAGTGGAATCAGACGATCTGAACAACAAAAAAACCCAAACCACACCCCAAAAATTTCTTTTGTGGTGTTAAAATGAATGTGTAATTTCATATCTCATCATTGATAGGGTCACGTGTGCATAATCTCCATAATAAATCTGTGTTGCCCCTTACCGACAGAATATCTGTAGCTCATGTTTTGTGAGTTAGAGTTGGCAGATTTCTGTTTGTCAAGCCCTGCATCGCAGAGTAGGAGACTGGTGGGGGGGGCGGCATAGCTCCATCTATTAGAGCAACCTACACTACATTAGGCTGTAGAAGGTATACTAGTATACTGCACTAGTATGGTGAACTATGACAAATGTGTAACTAAGGAATAGCATATGCAAATGCAATATACAGGTGAGCCATAGGATTGACTTTTGAATTCTGCAAAGTGCTTTCTTCTGGTCTAATACTACTAATTGCAGTGTGGAGCCTTTTACCTCTAGGGCATGAGCTCAAATTGAGTACTGGTCATTGCTTGCTGGGTACTAGCTGCAGGAGGTGCTGGATCCTGTCCAACTTCCACCAGACAAAACCCTGTTTGTGTAGAGAGGATTGCAATCCCAGAGGTGGAGATGCTCAAAATCACTAAAAATTATTCAATAGCTTCTTTTTTTTTTTAAACATAGTTTGCTCTATCTTCAATCACTTCCCTGTCCTAGATTATAGAAGAGAAAGAGGCTTATTTTTCAGCATGACTGAGAACCAGTTCATGTTACTTTAGGGAGTCTGACTAATAATTCGCAAGCGAGAAGCTGGAGCAATCTGAACGGTTCAAGAAAAGAGAGTACTTTTTCTTTATGAGTTACTGAATATAAAAGACTGATTATGTCTTCTGTTTTTGTGGGGGACAGAACTCATCATCGCAACACTACCAACACCATCAATCTGAACAACCCGACGATTTAAAAATACTCTGTCATAGCTTGTGGTGGCATAGTTGTTCAGCTCTGTTCTCTAGAGTGAAATAATCTGATGTAGTATTGAAACTGCCACTAAGAATTGTTAATGTATAATTTATCCTTGCAATTAAAAAACATTTTTAACCAAGTGTCACAACACAGTGACAAGTAAATTAGGCTGCGATTTACATTACAGTGCTTTGCAACTTGATTTAGTGTCACTCTGGAGGAACTGACAAACAGCCCCAGTGGAGTAAGACACTGCTTTCAGTAAAGAATGAATTCATTTCCCATATGCTAGCAAGGATTGAAAGATAGTTGCTGCCTGGTACTGAAACAATGATTCATATTTTTGTTTGTTTTCTAAAATGTTAAGCAATACAATAGCAAAACTTCCTAGACAGAAAGAATACTCAGGTCAGACAGTGATTGATGACTTGGTGTTTTTATAAAACAAAACTTAGTTTAATACCTTAAGGCTTTTTTTCTTGTTGTAGTAAGAAAAGAAGATGAATCTGGTTATTTTATATTTTTCTTAGTCATTGTCTAAAATTGGGAGCTTTGGAATATCAGAATATGAAAACCATGAAGAACTCGGGTTAAATGCTGCTAAATGAAACTCATCAAAGGTAAGTTAGGTGAAACGCTATCACCACTGGATTTAAAAAAAAATACAGTCCCTTAAATATTGTCAGTAATACCAAATATTCACTGCATTAGTATTTCGGGATGTCATTCACTGTTGGTTTTGGATGCTTCCATTTTTTCTTATCTTACCTTCTTTCCGATGAGTACAATAGCGTTACAGAAAATAAGTGTGAAGTTATAATGTTGGTGAGATTTTTTTTGAGGGGAAAAGGAGGAAAAAATTCTCATACAATGAGCTAAATGAGTCATCCATTCTCCTCATTAGCTATAGTTAGCTGTTTCTAGGGAAACTATACCAACAGTGATAGAGTGAGATTTACCAATTTGTTCCATCTGTACTTGCTCTGCTCTGGTAACTGAAAGTAGCTGAATGAACTTCTCGGTGTCCTGGCAATGTGAGAACTGTTCTTTTGGTTTGTGTGATGACTTGGTAGTTGCAGTGAGGTGGTTAAGCAAAGACCATTCTTGCAACGGGAAGGACTTCCATTGTTGTGAGCTATTCATAATGTTCAATTCTTTAATCCACAGTTCTTCCCTCTCCTCATGTAAAAAAAAAGGGGTGGGGGCAAATTGGCAAATTCAATTGTTGATTAATTATCTACATTTTATGGACACGTTGTTCATCAGTCAAATAGTTGCTGGAGGTGCAAGATCTTGAGGAAAGCATTTGTGCAAGTAGATGGCATTCAGCAGTTCACTGACTAACAGCTCAGTTCTTCATTGCTGTTTAGCTGCCTGTAGTGAAAGGGCAAAGCAAGGAGGAAAAATACTGTAAAAATTTAAGAGTCCAACTATGACTGTTTTGTTATAACGCAAGCTTTCACACTCCTTAAAATCAGCAAACCCTTTTGTTTTACAAATACTTCTTGTTGGAAATGTAGAGGAAAAATGTATTATGATTTAACTGGGTCTTTTTTTATTTACTTTGTACTGCAAGAAAATTGTCATTTAGAAGGAGCTGGTATTGCAGGGAGGAAGAATTGTGTGTGTATGTAGGTAGCATGTTAAGCATTTGTGGGGGCCTTGGAGTGGGTTTAGCAGTATTCTTTTATACAAGGAGTATGTCTTGCTGTAGAAAATAATAGCATTGTTATGATTACATATAAGCAGTTCTTAGGTAAGATGGTATGACTGGCACATTTTAATGTTTTGCCAAATAATAGAAAAATTACAGACCTTATGAAGTGTATATAGTGTCAGTGAATTGGCGATGTACTTTTCTGTGTAACCAAGATGTTGCATAGCAAAATTTGGAAAGGTGTGTCCTGATGGGCATTATTGGAGGAGGTACTGAAAAGCCTGTGGCTAGAAACTCTTTTAAGATGGGGTAAAATGAGGTTTGTGCGTTTGTGTCGTTTTGCCTTATGTCTGCTATGTGAATTACACTTTGTCATATTCAGGTGAGTTTCAAAAACAAGGCAGGTATGTATTTTTGTTGCTTGTTTTTCTGCAGTTAATCCTGCTTTCGCTTCATGAAGGGTGGGAAAATACCCTGTGGTACAGGGATTTTTCTCGTCCGCTCCTGTTAGATCCTCTTCAAGAAAGACAATGAAGAACTGACAATAAATCAATCTCATCCAAACAGTTGCAGACAAGTCAAAAAAGGTGACACTAAAATTCCACGTTCTAAGCACATTAACTGCCTTTCACAGTAAATTACCACAGTGGATGTTCATACACAAATATACATCATCAGCTATAAACCAGTAAGTACAAGCAAGCTCTGCAGGGCATTCTGTGACCTGCTTACTCCAAGGTTACAAACTCTCAATAGCCTGCAAAGGAAAAAGCAAGGAAAGAAGTGTTTTTTTCAGTTTACAAAAGCTAGTTTTCCCCACCATTTTAAGATCCGAGTCTGAGCAAATGATGTCAGTTTTGGCAAAATGTGTAATCCTTTAATGCCGAATCACTTTGTGACATACCATGACTTGGGCTCAAGTGCCAGCTATCATTACACAAAATACAGGTAATAAGCAGACAGATCTAGTGCCCAATGGTATTTCCAGGAACTTTTTCTTCATGAGGGGTTACTCCTGTTCTCATTCATCTGCTGTAGCCTTAATATCTTAATGAAGTGTCCTCAAAGGTCCTGAAACAAATTGACTAAATTTGAAAGAAATTACGCGGCTTTTTTTCCCCCAGGAATATTAATTCTGCCCTAAATACAAATTCTTAGCTGGGACTTACTATACAAGATTTTGTTAGACAAATGTCTTGCACGCCAGAAAAAGTATGGCAGTAGGAAGGCATGATTATCTTCTGGTAAAGCTCAGGTGTAGCAGCTTAGTTACTTGATTTCTCAGGCTGATGGCTTGAGTACTTTGCATACATAAGACAAGGTGCATCTTGGTGTTGTCTCTTGCAGAACACTGTAAGCCAGAAATGAAAACATCGTAAAATGAATTTTCATTCTTGAGGAAATTTCCTTCTATTCCTGCTCCTGCTGTTAGGGAAGTCAGTAATAGAACTGACTTCAGAGCTGGAAGTTCAGTCATCTTTGGTCTTTTCCTGTGCAGAAGTCAGGGAGCAGAATAGTGGTAAGACTGGAATAAGAGATGTTTATTATATACTAATAGGTCTTTATCAGGAGAGCTATGCAGTCAGTCACAGTGAAGAAGGAAATCACTTCTGTGACCTGCCCAGCAAGAACATTAATATTCTGCACATTTTGTAACTCTTGGAAGTTACTACTTTTCAAAAGGTTGTTGATGGGGTTTTGGATTGTTTTTTCCCACCTCCTTTGAATTCTCATAGAATTCTTCTTTGTATGTTGATGATCTAATAGTTTGAAAAGATACTTAACATAAGTGGAATGATGTCCCCTTGGTACCTTTTTTTCTGGGTGATCCAATTAAAGTAATAGAGGTATAAATCCAGATGTGTGTGGTGAGCTTTGTAAAGAGAGAGCTTCATACTGAAAAGGTGGGTGGAATACTGCCTGTTCTTTCCCAGTTTTGGTATTAGAAAGATGTATTTTGTATTAAGAAAAAAGTAGGTAAGTCCTCCTTTCAAAAGCTATGAAATACTGTTGAGAGCACAAGAGCCAAGTTTGATATTGCTGATTTTTGGAGATGGGACTTGAAAGGTAGACAGACTTTTGGATTTTCTGGCCATAAATTAATGTGATAAGGTTATTTGTACTGTGTTCTCCTTGGTAACTTGCACTCATCTTGACTTGTGCCCTCCTTTATTTCTTTCCATGGCATAGGTCAGCATTACAGAAAACCTCTCTTATGTCTGTCCAAAGTGATTGTATTGTGCTATTGATTTATGCATGAAATATGTCTGTTATTGTCCAATATAAGCTAGATTGTGTAAGGGACATTACCTGAATGTATATTGTTTTCTCAAGGTACATGATGATACCTTTACAATGCTAATACCAGAACATGTGAAAAAGCAGAATATGGGTAGCAATAAATAAGAGAGAAAAGGAAAATCTTGTAGTGCGTCTGAAGTATTGAATAGAGGAGCTGCTGGCAAACCATGCTGAGGGGAAGGACCGATTATTTCTCTTTTTCTGTGTGTGACAGACAGAGATACTGGTAGACTTAATTTAACACTGTACTTAAAAGAACAAAATGTAAGAAATATTAAAAGAAATCTAGTTTAAACTAAGTAGCTGGAGGCACAAACTGGTGTCTCCATCCCTTTATTCCTGCCTTTCTCCAAAGATCTGAGAACTGTGTAGCATTTAGTAAGAATTAACTGCTTGGAGCTCGGCTTTGTATTTTCCGTAAGACTGTATGTGGTTTACATGTTTATATACAAAATAACCTGGTTATCTACTGTGATTTATTTTTTTGAGTTTAAACTCATTTTCTGGTGTGGTTAGGGTGGATTAGAAACAGAAAAGAGGCAGTAGGAAAAGAAAAAAAGTAGAAGTGGTGGGACAGGAGACTTTAGGAGAAAAGTGATGTGGCAATAGCAGGAAAGAATCCGTCCATAAAAAAGAAAACATGTTTATTACCAATGGAAAGCCAAAGGTGCCTGGGGCTGATAAAGAGTGTAAAAGAAAGAAAATCACAGTGCCTTTGAGTTTTCTGCTACAAAGCAGGTTACAGAACCTTCATCACAGGACATGGACAAAGAAGAAGAAAGCACAAGGAAGGTGAAATATTTTTCTCTCAGGGATTGCTTGGCTTGTTTCTATTTAGTGTTTTAAAATGCACACTAAATAGACTAATTACATTGTTACAAGTATTGTTATAAACAACAAAAATTAATAGGCAGGTTTCCATGATAGGTTTGTTCCACACCAACAATTTGGGAAGGTGCTAGAGGAATTTAAGAATTAATAAACAAAATATATCAAAGCAGATATAACTTCCAAGCCAGATTAACTTTATTTTTAATTGAATATATCACTTGTTGATAATTTTTACTTAACCTCAGCTCAAGCAAACTAGAGTGCATAATTTTTCTAAAATTGTTATATTATTCTTAAATTATAGGAACATTTGCAGTACTGTTTGCGTATGATAGGAACTTTACTTACAGAAGACATACTGTGAATACCTTGTTGCTGCTTTATGTAATTATGTATCCTTAAAGCTGTTTCCAGTGTGGTTAATAATAGGGAGTTTGAAGGCATTTAAGTTTGTACAACGCTAAGATAGACAAAGGAAAGATAGAAAAAGACAAAGGATAGATGGAAGGAAAGAGTTTGCATTATTAATATTTGTATTTCTGTAGGTCTTGGAAACAGCATAACAGCACTGATTCGGAGGGAATAAAAATTTGACATTTGGGATAAATTGTGGGATGAATTATTTAACTAAGAAATTAGTATTAAGTGGGATGAAATTGTGCTGCTTTACTCTCAAATTTGCCAGTTTGTTTCTACATCCTGGTCTTTCAGTCTTATCCAAGTAAGCACAGTTTGTCCTAAAATTTCTCTGCATACCCTTATGGCATGCTATAGAAGTCCTCAGCACTGTGTTACACATGTACTGAAAAGTTGCACCACAGCCTTTACAGTGCTTCAAGTATATTGAATTGAAAACCACAAAATTATGCCCTGAGCCATAGAAGGCTTCCAGCTGGGGCCAAGTACCATGCCATGAAGGTCCTTCTGTGAGCAGCGTGCACCTGAGCCACTCTGGCCTGAGAAGCCACTTAGTTTTAGTACCAGAGATTGGTGCTGAGTGTGAAACTGTGTGACAAGGTAGATGCACGTCAGAAAAATCTGTGATCTAAGCTATGTGATTTTACACTGAAGCAGAGCGTAAAACTTTTCTCAAAGCCAACAGCTGGTATTCAGCATGGAGTTGGAAACTACCAGCCCAGCTAAGACCAAGTGAAATGTCTGCTGGCTCTCAGCTGATAGCAGTGCTGGTCTGCATGAGCTTTTCTTCATCTGCTTCCATCCAGCTCAGAAAAGTGCTACAGATAGTGTAAGTTAAAACAATTTGATGTTTTGTAGAGCAGAGGAGAACTGAAACAGACAGGCAGTGGTCTCTGCTGGAAGGCCATGTGCTGTGGGTGCTGCCCAACTCAGCTGTTTGTCACCAGTGGTTCTCTGAGCCACATCTCCCTGCTTTTCATAGAAGGTGTCTAGCTCTGTTCAAAGTGTTTGAGGAAGCTTCCTGGCCTATGAAGTAGGGATCAGGCTTTGTATGACTGTGAGCCTAAATAACAATTGAATATGTAACCTGTAGCTTGGATATTTTGTCACAAGGAGGTGTAGGAAAGGCTGATGTAGGAAAAAATGAGAGTCACTTTCTGTAGCAAGATACAAAAGTATACAAATGTGCATTCAGGGAGACATCTTACTGAGTAACTACAAGTAGTAACATACAGAAAAATGCTTTTTTACTGGCATTCTTTCTAATTGTAGAATTACTATTTTTTTTGTTAGATGCTAATAGTGTATCTGAAGTCTCAGAGTGGTAATTTGAGCATTTGCTAGTTTATATTAAGAGAAGTAACTGCAGTCTTTCATTCCCTTTTTCATTTCCCCCTCTCTATTTCCCTTTTATCCTTTTATCTTTCCAGGGAAAGATTCTGTATTTATGTACTAAGTGTTGCTCAGCACTGAGCATAACATCCCAGCCAGAAGAGTCCCTAATATTTAATGCTAGAGAGGAGGAATGAGTCAGGGATGGTTCTAGCTGTTGTGGAACTGCAACCCAAAAGACAGAAACATTTAATGTATAGGATTTCTGGTAGATATTAATGTTTGGTATTTCTAAGTCTATCAGTTATTTTTTTTATAAATGCATTTTATGTTAGCTAAGAGAGAGAAATAAGTGGTAATAGGAAGCATGTCGTAAAACTATCTGATCCTGAATTCTTAGGCTAATTCTTAGTCTTCAATTTACTCCAATAATCTACTGGTTGTGTTTTGGTTGCAGAGTCACAAGTTCCAGCCATTTAAAAAAATCTGTCAGCCTTAGTAATTTTATACTATTAACTTTCAGTTTATTAAAAAAAAATATTCCAAAGACATACAAAAATTGCAGGTAAACACTTAAAACACCTGTACCAGATTTTAAGTGGTATGAAGTGCTGTAATTTTACTGACTTCAGAATTAATTCTAATGTGTTGAGAAACTGTCTCTTCACTTTGAGTCTTCAATAATTTATCACAGTAGCTGATCTCAGGGAAAATTGCTGTTGGATTCCACAAACCTGAAGGAAAATGCAAAAACTGTAGGGAGAAAAAAATATTCAAATGAATGTTTACAATAATTGATGTTTGACATCCTCTTCATGAGCAAAAATGTTTACTGATGCAGTTTATATAATGGAAGAAGCATTCTATTTTAAAACTCAGAAGGACTTGAGAAATTGCTTGAGAAGACACTGATGGTGAATCTTCTTAGGAGAAGAAATTCTTCAATGTTTGGTTTTTCAGTAGCAGCTTCTTTAAAGATTTATCTGCTGTTGCAATATAATTGTTGATACACCTTATTAAAAAAGCTGTGGTTGTAAGTCCTATCACTGAAGCAAATAATTAGCATGAATACCATATAAAACTTGTCTTTCTTGTTCCCTCAAATTCAGATAAGTGACATATGTGATGCTGATTACTGCCTTCCAAAGACATAAATGCTGGAGAGTTGTTGGACTTAGAGCATGTGTATTTGTAGCATTGGAATCTTTTGCGTGAATCATTCTATACGGAAAGCAGAGCCGATGAGAAGGTGTTGTCTTACATTAACCAGCAGTGCTGTGTGGTAGAAGATGCTATGTGTAGAAGACTCAGTAAACAAAGTGGGGCATAAAAAAGATCAGTGAAATATGCGGAACTTTCAGGCTGGAAAGAGGACTACATCAATAAGAATAAAGAGTTTTGCTTTCATAGAAAAAAACCTAAATAAATTTACAGGTGAAAATACTCAAATAGCAGACCGGCATAAACACAAAATTCTGTATCTCTACATGAAGTGCTTTTCATGCAGTTTTGTCTTTTCTTACACTCAGTGGCTAAGCAGTATAGTCTGTGGAGATTTAATTTATCTGAAGAAGGATTAGGTGTGATAGTCAACAGAGGAAGGAAAGAAACAAGCAGAGTAATGCATTTGTAATTTGTAATCTGGATTATGTAGAAACTCCAGTGGGGAAATAAGTATGTTTTCTATAGACACTTAGAAGTGAATCTACGGTACTCATAGTAAAATCTTGTGAACTATAGAAGTATATAAAAAAAAGTCAGAAAAAGAAAAAAGGACTTTGCAGATAAGGCAGTTATTTTGGGTGCTGTGATAATAAAGGAGGATCTGCAGGAGAGGAGTAATGGCAGTGCATTAATGAGTTCTGAAGCAGAGAGAATGGCAAAAAAAAGTGTTAACTTAACAATTGCCACAGATGTAGGACTTTTAATTGGGGCTGCATTCACTGCTCTTAAGGACAATGTGTAAGGGTTTAGTTCTGGGGTTTATGAAGACATCAGCTGTGATGCCTCAACAGTTTTATTTTTTAATATCATCCCTGCAGTTTTGTGCAATTCATAACATTCTGTCTTTTCTCTCTTGATCTTTTCGTGGCCATGTCACTTCTTTTGGAGAGTAGAAAGATGACTGAGGGAGACAGGCACCTGGTGTAATGGAACTATCATTAGCAAAGATACAAATTTTGAAAGGTTATAAGCTAACAGTTAGTATTTAGGTATTTTTGGCATATGATTTCCCTCTTCTCCACCCCCCACCCTCCCATACTCTGAGTGGAAATACTTAACTGAAGCCTGTTGAGTAAGTTACTATTATTTTTATTTTTTTTAAGTGAAACTGAATTTCTCACTTTGAAATGGGCTGTGCTTTCTATACCTCTTTTAGAAGGCTCATTCATACACAGGCACAGGAGCATGTGCTCTTTTTCTGTGTACAGATACTGTAGCAGTTCTGTGGGAATAT
This sequence comes from Elanus axillaris, assembly GCA_026212715.1. Taxonomy (NCBI): domain Eukaryota; kingdom Metazoa; phylum Chordata; class Aves; order Accipitriformes; family Accipitridae; genus Elanus; species Elanus axillaris. Next base: position 1,802,941 of record JANZLQ010000056.1, on the reverse strand, counting down.
GTGCTCTACATTGTTTAAATTGGAGATAACTGTAATGCTGCTTTTTATTGCAGAGATTGCAAAACCAAACAAATAAAAAACCCAAGTAGGACAATAGCCTACATGTTTATAATAAAGGAATAGAGTTCTTAAACTGTAATCCATAAATTTGATTTGCTCATTATATAAAATGTCTTGAAATTTCTAATTTGACTTTAGGATCAGTGAGAGTACTGGATGGGAATCCCAATAAGAATTTGGTTCCTTATTTCTAGTGGCTAACATTTTATAGGTTTTTAGAGAAAATCAGCAGAGAGACAATTCCACAGTGCTTTCAATAAATATTAAAGATACAACCTTCGTGTTTGGAGAGAGGGGGAAAAAGAAAATCTCTGCAAACCATAATCTGTATCCCAGAGGAGTATAAGAGTTTTGCATGCTGTGGATACATTAACTACGCATGCTAATGCAACACTATCAGTACAATGATCTCCAGCAGTATTGAAGTACATTCCACATTTTGGGCTTATCTAAATTTGTTAATTAAATACTGCATTTTATATTTTAAAAATATGTTTTCTGTGCATTAAGGGCTAACAGGTGTGACACACGGCTTATCTTCTAGTCATCAGCAATTTGTCTTCAACCAAATTGTAATGGAAGCCTCTGCTCTTTCCTGAATACTTCAAAAGAGGACTTTAAAAATAGAAGCTGTAGCTACACCAATTGTTAAAACCCGTGAGGAACACCTGAAGAAGTTTTGTCTAATGCAGTGTTTTGAAGTAGTTCATTTTGTCATCATAATTATAAATGCTAGATCTTTAACTTTTCTTAATAGCTGCAGAGACTTGGACTAGTAACAGTACATTTTTCTTTCATAGTAAGCTGCTACAGATACTTTCTTCACTTGAACAAAATCCCAGTGACATCCACTAGTATACAACTGGTCCCTCTGTGTGCCATTTAGAAGCAGGAACTCTTTGAGGTTCGTATCTGATGAAGCATTTCAAAACCTACTTACCTCTAAGCGCAGGATTTTAACCAGGTGATTTCAAAGTGAGGCAATGTGTCACTTTTGATAAAATGAGGCCTGAAAAATTCTAAATTAAAAAAAAGAGAAAACAATAATAATTATATCTACTATTAAGATTCTGAAAGCGGCTCCTTTCAGAGTGTTGGTCCAGAGATGAACACTGCACCCTTGCTGTGGCTGAGAAGGATCCAAAATTGTACTTGCTCTGTATTGCAATGAAAACAAAAACTTTCACATGCTCTTTGTAAATTGCCACAATTCTTCTCCAATGTTTTCATTTTAGCCTGGTGATAAGGATGGATCTGTAGCACAGGAATGTTACAACTTGAACAAGTTCAAGGCAATGTCCTACCTGATTAAGATAAGAATTATTTACCTCAGCAACCCACCTAAAATGTCAGAGATACTTGAGTTGATACTGCCCAAGAAACTAAATGTAACTGACATCAGTAATGATGATTAGAGATTAGTAATGATGTTTAGCAGCAGCTGCTCACTGCTTCTGGGTTTGAAACTGCATCTACCCTGCTTCTTTATGGTGTCATTTGGAGTCGTCAGGTCATTTAGCTCTAACTTTGATATTTCAAGACCATACTGTGTAAACCTCACCTGAGTGGGGAAAGCAAAGATGAAAATCTTCCCCAGACGCATGACCTTAAGGAAAGAAAGCACTGTTTCAGGCACAGCACCAAATAACTGCATGAGGCATCATGACTATAACCTGTCATTTTGTAGCAGGATGTGTATACTGTATATGTTTTCTGTGGTAGGTGGAGAGAACACCATTGCACAAAATCTGTGATAGTGGAAACACTTGCTGAGTACCACTGAGCATGATGATGTTTTCCATGAATGGAGTTCCTACCTTTGTATCTTAATGAAGTTACCCTGTGTTCTGGGTTCAGCTGGGATAGAGTTAATTTTCACAGGGACCTGGGAGGGGGCATAGCCGGGACAGCTGACCTGAACTAG